>VMDO01029301.1:0-22797 GCA_007922755.1 Pedetes capensis | reverse complement strand
CACTGCTACTAAGAATATAAAGTGGTATGGTCACTTGAAAAGAGTGTAGCAATTTCCTTTTGTTCGTTTGTTTGTTTTGTTTTTGTTTTTGTTTTTGAGACAAGGTCTCAGTAAATTATTCAGACTGCCTCTGTTCTCCAAACTTGCAATCCTCCTGCCTCCACTTCCCGAGTCACTGAGATTATAGATGTGCACCACCGCGCCCAGCTGAGTGCAGCAATTTGTTTAGAAGGTAAATATAAAAATACACCAAGTGATCTAATCATTACAATCCTAAATATTAGCAACCCCCAGAAAACCACATCCATACACTTGTACACACATATTTGTGATTGCCTTGTTCATAAATATCCCTGAACTCATCGAACCCTAACATCCATGAACAGGCAAGTGGAAAAACACTGCAGGACATGCACATGGTGGAGGAACACATTACTGATCATGCAGCCACATGGATAAATCTCAACTTCGTTATGCGCAGCTAAATACGCTATGTAAAATGGAGTATATAATGCATTTAGATAAAATTTTAGAAAAATGCCAACTAAAGTGACAGAAAACAAATCAGTAGCTGACTGGTGTTGGGGACACAGCTTCTGTCTCAGATGGAAAGTGAGACTGCAAAGGGACCCAGGGGTGCTTTCAGGGGTCACGTGTAGGTTTGCTGTCTTGATGACAGTAACCATTTCATGACTTTCCATCCGTATGTGAGAACTTTTCAAAGTATATACTTTAAAGCTGAGCTTATTCTATGCCTCCCTTAACTCAATAAAGCTGTTAATAATTTTGAAAGGTTCTCATTTCTCTAAAGGACCAGAAGATTTTCATACTATACCAAGCGCTACCTGATCCTACATCTCCATTACTTGCCCACATCTTCCAATCTTACTTTGTGCCACTCCCTGACCACACTGTAAGCACCCACTTGGGTCTTCAAGACTGCCTGTTCCTTCTGACCTCAGGGACTTTGCAAACACTATTTCTTCCACTTTTCCACACTGAAGGATGAGCTCAAGTAAATGATCCTTCGGTTCTCAGCTCAACTAGAGCTCCTGAGAAAAAACTCCTTTAAATGCCCTAGGGGCTGGGATTTAGCTCAGTTGGTAGAGCAATGTGCTGCAGTCTCTGAGGTACTGGGTTCAATTCCCAGCACCACAAAAAAAAAAAAAAAGGACCTGGCAATCCACTCCCAATGGCAATCCCAAAACAGTCAGCCATTGAAAACCCCATGAGGGTCGCTATGAGTTGGATACCAACTTGACGACACCTAACAACAACAACAACAAATGCCCTAGACAATTGCTGTATATGCACTAAATAATTTCCTGACACTCAATTTTTCTTTTTAATGTTTATCATAAATCTCATTCGTATTTTTGAATAAATTTTAGATTAGGCCTATCATATACTTCTAAAGTACAAACAAGTTACATATATTATCCAATTAATGCTTTTAAAGAACAACCTGGGTGGTATTATGGCAGCTTTGTATTTAAGGAGGGAGATGGAATAACTTTGCTTAAGGGGCTGGGGTTTAGTTCAGTTGGCAGAGTGCCACTCTGCACTCTCTGAGGAGCTGAGTTCGATCCCCAGGACCACAAAAACAGGAGAAGGAGGGGCAGCCTACTCCCTAAGCAATCCCGAAGTAATCAGACACTGAAAACCCTATGAGGTTCGCTGTGATTCAGAGGCAACGGGATGGCACCCAACAAAACAAATAACTAAGATGGTAAGCACAATAGTAAAAACACTGAACTGAACCCAGCCCTGTCTTTAAAGTTTAGTGTACTAATTCTTAATGATTCTATACTGTGATGTGCACTCTGATATAGCATCAAAAAGAAGCCTAATCTTGTGGAGACATATGTTTGTCCTGCAATACAAGTCGCTTCTAGAATCTGAGAGCAGCCCCCAGCCCAATGAAAGGGACAAAAATAAGAAACGAATTCTGCCCCAGACAGGAGTGAGCTTGGGAGCACATTCTGCACAGCATCCAGACAAGATCCTACCCTGGTCACACCTTGATTTCAGATTTTGAGGCTCAAAATTCTGAGCATTTTGAGCAGAGACTCCAGCTAACACCCTCACCCTCCAATTTCTAAAGAATGAATGGGTGAGTTCATCACTAGCTATTTTTAAACCTGTCAAGTTTGTTGTAATTTGTTATGCAGCAATAGAAAGCTATCTCAAGTACTTACTGGTGAGTGACACTTAGGAATCTTTCATAAATTGTTTCTTATTAACAATTGATGGGCTCACACACATCATTTTAATTTTCTTGTGTTTTAGTTCTTTGATTTATAAAATGAGGTTTGACTAAGTTACAGTTCCACTCCAGAATTCCATAAATCTAAGAATTAATTTTTATCTTTTGCAACTATTCTGACACAGCTGGTCAGACATCCTCTGTCGTCTCCAGATCCATTCTCTACCCTTCTGTCCTCTGCACTGTGCCCCAGGAGACTGGCCCCTAAGTCCTTCATCTATGGGTCCCCTAATCCCCAGCAATGGCAGGGGCAAGGAAGACTAGGAGGCACCAGCAGAAGATCATAGTGATGAAGAGGAGCAGGGTCTGAGTAATTACTCCCTGGCTTTCTACTAGTGTGAAAAGTGCTATAGAGGAAGGAGGCTCTCCCATTTAACTTAGGAATGTTGGAGAGCTGGAAGGGGACGTGCCACGAACAGAATTGTGTCCCCTGCCAAATGCATGTGTGGAAGCCCCAATCCCTAATGTGACTATATTTGAGCTAAGACCTTTAAGGGTCTTATACCTTAATTAAGGTTGAATGAAATCTTAAGGGCAATGTCCCAATCCAAAAGGGTTGGTAACATTATATGGGGACAACATCTCTGTCTTCATGCACTTTACCAAGGAAAGGCCAAATGAGTACAGGGAGAAGTGACAGTCTGAACACCAGGAAGAGCACCCTCAAAAAAACCAACCATCCTGGCACCTGATATTGGACTTTCTAGTCTCCATAAGGGGCTGGGAGTGAACTCAGTTGGTAGAGTGCCACTCTGCAATCTCTGAGGTCCTGAGTTTGATTTCTGGCACTGTAAAAATGAGAGAAGGACGTAGCAATCCACTCTTGAAGCAATCCCAAATAATCATCCATTGAAAACCCTATGAGGGTCGCAATGAGTTGGACCTAACTCAACAGCACCTGATGTTGATGAGTCTCCATAGCTGTTAGACAATAATTTTGTACCTAAAAATTATTTTATTGCTTAAAAAAGAAAGAAAACTATGCGATATATACACATGCCAAAGCGTTCCATACTACCCTGCTAATACATACAATTTTGTTTTAGGTATCATTTCAAAATAAGTTTTAAAAAGAAAGAAGGGTGAAAGAAAGAAGGAAATATAGAAGGAAAGGAAGGAGAAAGAAAAGAAGGAAAGAAAGAAGAGAATGAGAGAGAAAGAAAACTTGAAAGTCAGAATAATCACTGTTATGATTTGGATCTGAAGTGTCCCCAAAAAAGACCTTCTGCTAAAGGTGTGGTCCCCAGCTGGTGGCTCTAGCGACAGGTGGCTGGATCTTGAGGGTGCTAACTTGACAGATTAATCCATCACAGATTCATAATTTGATGGCAGCATTGGGAGTGGTGGAACCTAGGAGGTAGGGCCTAGTTAGAGGATGTTGGTCACAGGGGCCCCTGGAGGGCAGGTCTTTTCTCTGGCTGCTTCCTGTGCTGCTCTCTGCTTCCTGGCTGCCAGGAGGTGAGCAGCTCTACCACATGTCTTCCTCTCTGCCATGAAGCTGTGCGTGGCCCCAGGCCCAAAGTGCCAGAACCAGCTGACCATGAACTGAAACCTCTGAAACTGCGAGCCAGAATAAATGTCTTCTCCTTTTCAGTTCTTTGTCTCATGTAGTTTATCACCATGACACAGTGACTAACATAATCACTAAATAATATGGCAACTGGGAAACAGATGATACTCCAGTAAGCAGGCCACTTGGAAAGGTCCAAACTAGGTTGTGAGGTGTCCAATATGTAAGCCAAATGTAGAAAAGAAATGTCCTAAAAATGGCCCTGAAATTTGGCAATAAAAATCCTAATACATATCAGATTGTCAACAATGAATCCCCGAGAAGCAGGGACAAGCACAATGATGACCCAGATAGACTAGGGTATTGGGCAAACTAACGAGGCAGTAATTAGTTGCAAGATGAGAACCAAGAGATCTGCAGATCTAGGCAGAGACTCATAGAGATGTCTGAAGGCCAGAGCATGACTTGACATGAATGCTAGAATGCTGGTGTGTGATTCCAATCTCTCCCTACTCCTGAAACCTTCCCCACCATTCTCTGACTACCCTAAGCTGAGTCCAAGGGTGAGGCAGACCCGACTTGATGTCACCTAACAGGAGCAATGTGTGTGATAACTGTACATTACAATGTGAATCACATTATCTATTTTTTCTTTTCCAAGTTTAAAAACAAGCTCATCTGATAGAGATTTGCACCCTGAATCAGAAGACAGATTTTAGTTCAGTGACAAAGCCACTTACCAGACAAACATCATGGTATTCAAAATTCTTTATTCCCCTGGTGGATCAGTGATTCAAAGTCCAGGGGTGTCTACAAACTGTCTTTAAAAGGAGAATACATGTTGCCTCTTGTCAGTGGAAAACCATTCATCTTAAATCAAGAACTGTAATACTGTTGGTATCTAAGAGACTAGTTATACCTTCAAAGAAGATGAACACTTAACCAAACTTCTCTCCTGCGATATTAGGACTGAACATATATTTAATATATATTTAGTATATATTAGAATTTGCCTGCAGCCATACCACTGTGGTGTCTGATCCTGTCAGATCTCCAAAGCTAAGCAGGGTTGGGCCTGGTTAGTACTTGGGTGGGAGACCATATGGGAACACCGCTGTAGACTTGGGAGAAGCACCTGGAAACTCACTCCCAAAAAACAATCAGCCACTGAAAACCCTTTAAATAGCAGAAAAGCACTAACAATACTATTTCACCTGTTGTACATAAGGTCACTATGAGTCAGACACCAACTTGATGGCACCTAATAACAACATATTAGAATTTACTGCAGTTGGTAAAATCCAGATTTTTAAGACATTGATAATCTGTACCACTTATAGTCATTTAGCTGTGCATAGTCTGTAATTCTTATAAGAGGATACCTATTTGTCTACAAAAAATGTAATTTTTATTTTTAAATGTTTCCTTATGTAGCATGTACATCATTGGGTTTGAAATGGAATGAATTCTTCATATTCCACCTTTATTAAAAAAACACTATCTAAATAATAAGCAGAATTTTTATTGACCATCTTGAATGGATTAGGTAGCTTTTTACAGACCCTGTTCTCTAAATATCTCAAGCCAGTATCGCTCCTATATGTGAACTACAAAATCATTCCTCGTTTGGCTTGTTTCTAAATGTGTCTTCCTTCTTACATATTGCAAATCAAGTTTAATCCATATTGAGAACCATATGATGTTTTTAACCTGGTATCTTTATTAATGGTAATATGTAAATACAAATTCATAAGCAATATTTTAACAACCTAGAATCTAATACGAATTGTTACCAAGCTCAGTGCTCTGACTCCCAGCCAGCTCTGGGTGATTGGCAAGCTCGAACACACATCTTAAAATAACACAAAGACTCTTCACTAAACAGATTTAGCTATTATCCTTGAATCTTAAATAGTTTAATGTTGTCATATTGCCATGGTGTGAACTATTCCCAGGAGCAGGAGGGTTCAGTTTTAGAATTTGAAGTTCAACCCAGTCCCTGGTTCTTACCCATGCAGCACAGCCTGTTCCTCTTTCCTAAGGGCAGTCACTCCAGATTCAGACACATCACCTAAACCCAGAATGTTTTTGTTGCTGTTAGGTGCCATTGAGTTGGTCTGACTCCTAGCCAGCCTCACAGGGTTTTCCTCATGTTTCAGGTGCTTGTTCAGGCTGAGGAACTGGTGAAGTAATAGGCCACACCTCCAGGGCTGCATTACAGGAGCATAAGACACAGCAAAGGAGCAAACTAATAATCAAATTTAATACCCATAAATTCCTGAAATGATAAATATACAAGAGAATATGGTAATTCCAGATGTCAACCTCATTTTCCCTGAACTTCTAAACATTTTTAATAATGTTTGAATTTTTCACCTTTCCATAAAACTAAAGGTCCACTGTTAACACAGGTCTTGAAAGAGCCCAAGGCTGACTCCGAGCACATTGTCATGTTTAGAAGTGGCTCGCAGGTCACATTCCCATATCCTCAGGACACCACTGGCAATGGAGAGAAATGACCATAAATCATCTCTTGGCTGTATATAATTAATTTTATTTTCTGTCCTTGTCCTGCTGTGTTTTTATGCTGTTTCTTTTCATATTTGATTGCTGAGGTTACTCTTGGCTTGAGGTGAAATACCCAAAGTTAATATTAAAATATTGCTAGGTGATATTAGAGTAACACGTTGTAATAACCAAATTCAGGGTCACCTTTCTCCACCAGTTTTAAAATTAACTGTCAAAAAATGTCAAAAGAAAAACCACCTGTAACTCCTTAACTCTTCTGAATTTAAGAAGATACTAAGCAGGTTTATTATATCATATCTTGAAGGGTAAGACGTTTCCTCTGTCACTGCATATTTTCACAGTGATCACTTATCTTAGTATTACCTTAGAAGTGGTCTCAGACTTCCTCAGAGTGTCTTACTATTTAGTTGACTTTCAGTAAAAGAGGAAAACACCTTTTTTAATAATTTTCAGAATAGCTATTCTTCCAGACGGAAGTCTCCGGATCCTAAATGCTTCCAAATCAGATGAGGGAAAGTACATTTGCCAAGGAGAGAACATCTTTGGTTCTGCTGAGATTATAGCTTCAGTATCAGTAAAAGGTAAGAAAGTGTGTCTGAATGTCTCACAAGTTTTGTTTCATGGGTTATCAGAGAGAGCAAGTGTGATGAGCATGTATGTCTGTTTGCATTTGCTGTCCATGCTCCTGGTTCTAAAATGATGTACAAACATAGACTTAACAGTCGCATTGTCACTTCTGATCACTTAGGGAAGCAAAAGGATCAAACCCATTATTGCAGAAATTTGAATAATTTGCTTTGAAAAAACTTTGGGTGAGGATGAACCTTTATGAAGCTGGCATCCCTGTCTTGAAATGCTGAGGCGTGCCATCTTTCCTCTGCTTGGGTTGGTGGGATAGCTCAGTGGTAGAGTGTTTACCTAGCAAGGGTGGGATCTTGGGCTTGATCCCCACAGGGGGAAAATATTTCCTCTACCAAAAATCATTTTTGTATCAGGCAGGAATATTCTTTTATTGCTCCTTCAGCTCAAGATTTGGGGCCGAGAGGAGTAACAGGAAGAGGATGTGGTTGGTGAAGGCGTAGACATCAGAGAAACTAGTGCCCCAGCTGCCTACTGGGTTTATGTCAGTGGAGTTTTTAACTTACCTTTATTTTTAGTGAAGTAAGCATTACTGTTATTATATATTTGTTAGTTTCCTAGCTCTACATAAACAAGATTTCAAGCCAAGGACATTTTTTGAGACTACATGTCATTGTTTAGTTGTAAAAAAAAAAAAAAACTTTGGCAGCAAAATCTCTTCAGTTAGCAAAGGGATGTTTTTCACAGCTGAATTATATCCTTCACTGATTTTCTCCATTGTGCATGTGCGTGTATTATACAGCAAATCATATTTTAGCTATAAAAATGTGAACTTTTTTAAGTGTGGAAAATGTAAAAGGCTCTGGAGATGGATGGTGGTGGTGATTGGCAACACTGTGAATGCATCTAATGCTAATAAACCATATACTTTAAAAATATAAAGCTGCTGGTTTTTCTCTGTCTTTAGAAATAGAAATGTAATTCAAATAGACTCCACTCTCCTAGCTTAGAAAATAGACCAGCACCAAGGGAAGAAAAGAACATAATGTAAAAGTTGTTTTCATTTGTATCGTACTTTACTGGGACCCAACTCAATCCCTCAGTCTTTCTTACTCCTGTGTGCCTATCCCTTTTTTTCATAATGTCATAATACTGCATCCACAGACTTTTTTTTTATAATAACAAAAAATGCTTTGTTATCATGAGTTAAACGGAATCTTTAGTTATTCAGAACACTCCCATTCCCATGAAGCCTGAAGTAGGGTACACTGTCCTTATCTGTTTTCTCTGATGAAGTCAGAATTTAGAATGCCACACCCAGTGTCTGACCTCTGGAATGTTAAGATCTGTAGTGGCATTCCTGTCCTGGGACTGCATTTTCTTCTCAGGAACTGTATAGAAGGATCCGGATATTAAGGGTGTGATAGGTGGTTAGGAGCGGTGCTTGATTATATCTTACAAACAACAGCGCTAGAAGAGGAAAACTGAGCTCATTGTTAACCACTGTGTTAATCTATTTGCATGATCTATACCCAGAAATCTAATTAGGAAAAAGATAAAAATCAAATCATGTCTCTGTCACCACCCTGCTTTATTCAACCACATCATATTATAGTCATTTAATCAGTTAACCCTTAGATGGACAGCATATTAGCCTTTACTGATTCAAAGTTGCTCTAAACCCATGAAAATGTGCTTGTTTCTGTAATTTAACTGAATCATTAAGTAGTTAAACATAAATGTTTTTGTTCAACAAACATTTCTATTCATTGTTTTCACCTTTCTTTATGTAGCTCAGTTAAGCCAACCACAGTCTACCCGAAGTAGCATTTTATAACCAGCCAGGAGTGGCCCCTTCTCCTCCCCTTCCACTCATAGAGGTTGGATGAACCACAAAGCAAGTTCAAGGTGCTACAGTAGTAAAAGTACATTTTTCTCTGGACTGAGATAGCGATTTGGAGGGAGGTGCTTTCTCTTCACTGATAGCCTCCTGTAGCTTTTAAGGAAGTGATTTCCTCTGCATTTTTCCTTTTGAGATATGCGGCAGTTTTTATTGTAATCATCCTTCTATTTACTTCATCTTTAAGGAGGTCAGAGGGGTGACAGTCTCCCTTCCTGAAGGCCCCTTCAACCACATGCCAAGCACTACTTCTAGCTTTATAATCTTGCCTTTTGGTCCAAGTTAATTTCGTAGTAGATACAGGGACTCCAAAACCATTAGTCTTCCACAAAAGCATAGTAAAATATCCTAGTATCCAAAACATGAGTGTTTCATTTAATGACAGGTTAAAGATGTGAAAAATACGGTGTGTGTATCTGGAGCAATTATTAAGTTTTTTCCAGTTATTTAAAATGAGATGGGATGCAGGGAAACCATACCTGTTGCTTATGTTAATATGTTTTTTACTTCCCTAGAACCTACAAGAATAGAACTTACTCCTAAAAGAATGGAGTTAACGGTGGGAGAAAGCATTGTTCTTAATTGCAAAGCAATTCACGATGCTAGTTTGGATGTCACATTCTACTGGACACTAAAAGGACAGCCTATTGACTTCCAGAAAGAAGGTGGACATTTTGAAAGCATCAGGGCCGTAAGTTATACACTTTTACTTTGTGAATAATAATTTTAGAAATTTTGACTTAAATGTAAAAATATTTTATGTATGAAAAGCTAATGAAGAAGGAAAAATCAATATGACTAAAATAATTACTTTCTTCCATTATTTATATCAAACTGAAAATTATTTTTAAAACCCTAGAAAGAAATGTAGAATATATCATTACGTGAGTTTGGTTTCTTTGCCACTTCTAAAAATGTTAATAATGTAGTCAATATTTACAGATTACTTCTAAAAAGTTATATTTTAATAGTTTGTATATTGCTATGCAAAGTGGGTACTATATTAAAGAGTCATTAACAGTGATTATGATAAAATAAATATATCAAATAAGTCTCCCTGTCATAGTCCTCAAGATGTGGTTATTTGGGGAGATTAAATGTGGAACCCACAGTCATGAAGGCACATTAGCCTTAAGTTTATAGATGTACTGTTGCTCATCTGCCAAGTCATTTTTGATACCATTTTTATCCACATAGCCATCAACCAGATGAAATGGCAAATCTGTGAAGCAGATCCTATGGAACTATCACAGTATCTTAATTCTGTAGCGAAGTGAAAAGAGGCCCCCTCTTCCCACAGACTTATTGAAAATATAGATGAGTAGCATAATGACGGGGTGGGGACGTGGAAAGACAGTGGAACTAAGGTGGCAGAGAAGGATTTTGGATGGAATCTTCCTTCTGTATTGGCTAAAGAGCTGGGCCCCAATACATTTGTGTCTAAAAATCAAGTTTAAAATATTGTCAGAAGCTGGGCATGGTGGCTCATGCCTGTAATCCCAGTGACTCAAGAGTCAAAGGCAGGAGTATCGCAAATTCGAGGCCAGAGGCAGCCTGCACAACTTAGTGATAAAAAAAAAATTGTCTCATGATAAAAAATTTTAAAAGGGCTGGGAGTGCAGCTCTGTGGTAGAGCACTTGCAAAGTGTGCTTGAGTCCCCAGGTTTAACCCCGAGGACTGGGAACAGGCAAACAAACAAAAAGCTGTCGCTAAATCATTAACGTCACCTTTTTCCTAAATACTCTGAGAAGCACTCAGAAACCATAGCTGTAGTGAACTCAAATATTGAAGCTCGCTTTGGATTGCGTTTTAATTGTATGACACAGTAAAAAAGTCAGGGACCTGAAGTTAGGACCTCTTTGGATGGAGTCCCAGCTTGATCTCTCATCAGCTGTGGAGTAAATTGCCACTCACTTGATTTGACTGGGCTTCATCTCATGGAGAAATAACATGAAAGATTTGGGCCAGATAATTTCTGTGATCGTTTCTCACTTTAGAATTTGGTAAACTAGTATCAGTAAAAGAGTAAAGATGCGCTCTCTTTGTTGCATTTGCCAGTATAACCAAAATTAAATGCTTTCTTCCAAATTATTCCTTGCATCCTGATTTACTTTGCAATTAATAGGAGTGGCCACATAAATAAGAAACAATTACCAACTGCGTTATTCACCACCTCATTAAATAAGTTAATTTCGATTATTCTTGACTAAGTTATATGCAATATATTCAGATTGTATTAGACTAAAATCATTTGTCTCTGATTTGTGGTTTTCCTCCTTGTTTTACCTTGAGATGGTAATTCCTTTCTACAGATTTTGTAACATGAATGTCATAAAACAGAACCAGGAAAATATGATATAAGTATTTGTTTTTGACAATAGAAAACATGCCATCAAAAATATATCTTCTTGAGATTATCTGTACACATTCTTTTTGAGTGGTTAGATACATAAAGTAAAAATATGTATAAAATGACTAATGGTCTTCCTTCATACAAGTAGGTCCTCTGTTTTAAAATAGCACCAGAGAAATCAATGGCCCTGGTTAAGTTATAAGAATTTATGTTTAGGCTCTTAGACATGACTACTTTGGGCTGATAGCACTCATTTTTATAAATAAATATGTTTTTCACAAACACCTGCGCTATCCTTCTTTGTATTTATACTATCCTCACATTCAAGAAGTACAAGATTGGCCCCTTTCTCCATGCCAATCACATAATTATAAGCCATATTAAAATTAGGCTTTGGAAGGAGAAAAATACTTAGCTTCAAGGCAATGTAGGACTTACCACTTTTAGTGTATCTGGAATGATTTATAGAAATATGTATGTACGTAAAATATTTGGCACCTTCAAAATTGTGAAGTGTAAAAGAGACTGTCAGTCACCTTTCTCTCAATGACTTAAAATATTGATGTGGTTCTGGTTGGCATAAAGGACCTAGGCTGGAGAGACCACCATTGCATGGCAATGAGAAGGCAAAGAAAAAGGAATCCTTCACCCCCCTTGCTCTTCTCTGGATGAAATATGTCTGGGAAACAAGATGTTTTAAGAGGAATACAGTTTTCATTTAGAAGGGATATGGGAGATCTTAGAATACATTGTGTCTGGGAGCCAGGGGGAGATCTCAGAAGTCAGAATGGCAGGAGAGGTCTCTGAGGGAGCCACGCACGGGTACTTAAGACCTGCTCTGTGTCCAAAGGAGGTCCGTTAAAGGGACCTCGGGGAGTCACTTTCAAGATCTAGGCTTGTGCAGGAGAATAAGAAAGCTGGAGGGGACTCAGGGACAGAACAGACTCTGCCTTTGACCAGAGCGTCTTCTAGGCTAACTGCCCTGAGACAGAACCCTGGCAAGTCAGCAAATGATGGGGAATCAGATTAGTAGGCGGGGAACACGTTAGCATCTTGCCACCGCATAGCCTACAATGAATCAGCCAGACTGCAGGTGTGGGGAAGAAGGGAGGAGAGCTCAATGGCACTGCTATTCAGCATCTTATAGGTACCAACAGACGATATAATGATGTTTCTTACTTTTCAGCTAGTTGCACTGGTGTCCTTTACACATAGTTGTCATTTTATTGATAAAATTAGTCAAATTGATATGCATAGCTTTCATATAACATCTATATACAGTGCACACGGTCTTGTTTCAAACAGACCATTGCTTTTGCATTGCATTTCAACAGAGTGAATAGATAGACATGTAATCATTTTAGGTTAAAAAGAAAACAATAGTAGTAACAATAGTAAATAGTAGAAATTTAAATTAAAGCATCTGTAATGAAAATGCTCTGTTTCTCCTGCCTTCCTTCCAGTGCATAAGTATTTGATTCAATTCTACCAAGCAACTTTGGCAAACAGTATGAAGAGATCAAATGTGGCACATTGTTCTATTCTTAAAATTTTCCTTGGATTCAGGCCTATAATCCAAATGTTGTGGGAAAGCCAAAGTGGAAAAGACATAGTCCTCCACCGTAGGAGGGTATAATTCATGGGGAAAGAGGAGGGAGAAGAGTTCTGGGGTAACAGAGCACTGCATGCGTGCAACTGGCCCGGAGTTGGCATTTGAAGTAGACCTGGATAGGTAGGGCTTTACCAGACACCTAGAAGAAATGTATTTCCAACAGAGCAAGCAAAGAAAGAAGGCAGAGAGTTTGGTGCAGGTCCCAGGAACAGAGGACCCTGGGGCTGGACAGTACAGTGAGGTACATGGTAGGCAATAAGTCAGTATTTGTCAAATAAATTTAAATGAAAGCAGAGAGGCTGGATTGTAAGAGCCATTGATTGCTGAGCTGTACAATTTGCGTTGCACTTTGAATGCAGCTGGGAGTGATGTGATTTAGATTTGGTTTTAGGAAGACAATTCTGACAGCTGTGTACAGCAGGGATTGAGTACTTTGTGGACCTTACCTTCCATCTACACTGGTTCAGTAGGACTTAGAATCCAGAGACAGCTCTTATAGGTTGGGCTCCAATAACCATGCTGTTATTAAGTAGAAGCGTTTACAATTATTTTTTGGCACAACTGTTTCTGTCAGCAGAGGTGTGCAGGCACCTCTACTGCTCTCAGGACTGAATGGCACCTGAACGAAACCACAGTTTTAATGGGGGACGGCGGTGATCCATGGTTATCCAGACACCTGACCTTTCCTAATCATTCATTTGGAACACAAGCAAGTTTTAATCCTTATAATAAGGAACTGCTATACTATCATGGCAGTCAGTAATTTTCTGGGCTTTTGGGTTTTTTTGACAAAGTGAAAAATCTCACACATTGGTCATCAGGGTAACTAATGAGAAAAATTGCTATTTCCATCATGAACTTTGCCAAATTGCAGCTAACTGGGCAACCAGGCCAATGCGCTGAATTATTTACATAGTCTCTAATTCTCTGTTTACATCAATAACAGAAAACAAAAATGCAAGAAGGCAGGGTAGAGATTTTGACCCCATTTTTTAAGTGAGGAAACTCATTTAAAAGAAGAATAAGGCTTTTCTGGGCCACACACATGAGTTTTAAATTGGGATAACAAGTTTAAATGGAGTATAATTTTAAACTACATTATGTTGACTCTCCTTTATAAAGTTCACCCTCTCCATATTCATTGACTACCTATCAGTTCTTTGACTGCTTGTCATATGTTCAACTCTTATCTATGAAATGTACGAAACAAAAGTAAAAAGAAGCTTTGATCCTGACCACCAATAAGCATAAAGATAATACAGGACATCAAAAGATTCAAGAAAAATATGACCATAAAATTGCATATTTATCTCAGCCAAATATTGGTGGAGACCAGAAAAAAAAAGATGAATGCAACATTTTGTCATTATGGAGATAAGTCAGACAAGGAGTTAACTGAGCACCTATAGTTTGTCAGTCACTGAGCTGATACACACACGTGCACACACACACCATCACTGATTCTTCATAATAACCATCTGAAGTAACATTACATGGGCATAGAATAGTACCTGACCTAGACCTTGAAGGGTAGAATTAGGACAGGCAAGTCAGAAGGGAAAGGCAATCTAAGGCGGAGTAAACATACTGCATCTCAAGGCTGTGAGAGATCTTGAGATTATTGTTTGTCTTAGGCTAATACCTAGATTCCCCCTCAGAGTTGGTGTCTGCACTGACCCGTTCAGTGGTGAGGGACTCACATCTCTGAAGGAGCCCACTCCGTTACTAGTCACATCAGAATGTCAAAAAATTGGAAAGCAGGAGTAATTTTAATAACATGTATTCCAAGTGTCAGAAAGAAATAGGTCTGATTAATATCCACGGCTTTTGTAGATGATTAGGCAGATAAAAAGGAGCCAGAATGTAAATCCCTTAATGCCTTGAGGATTTTACATTAGCTGGGAAGTTTTAGCCATGCCGCTGCTTTCCCTGTTATAGATACTTCTGTTCCTCGTTTATCTTCTTGGGAACTGGTTTCTATTTCCTGGGGACCAAATGTCTCAGAATAGAATACAGTGAGTGCTCACCTGCCACCCTTGACTTTCCTGATAAATACAAGGGGAGTAAAAAATCAGTAAATAACTGTACACATGACTTAGGAAGGCACAAAGTGAGGATGGACCCCCTGGCACCTGCTGGGCCAGCCTCCTCATCAAACCGGCATGCATGGGGGGCCATTACAGCACTGATCATTTGTTTGAAAGGGCAGCAGATCCACCAGAGCCACAAATTCTCTTTGGCTCATTGTGTCCATCAGAAATATCCAAACTTTCAAGCAAGGGAGCCTACTGGACTGCACCCCTTCCCTTTCCCTGCATGGCACAGGACTTCACCTTCCTGACCAGTCCCTCTCTGCCTTCCCAGCTCTTTGTCTTGCTTGAAATGGGTAGTCTATTAACTTTCTATTCTCTGCTACAAGCTCTTGATTGCCACATACTTGATTTATTCCAGTTCCCTCTGAGTCTTTTACCTACCTTGACAAAAGGCTTTTTGTGATTTTGGTGGAACAGATACATTCAGTTACTACCACCCAGGAGAGTAGATACTTTGACGGAGCTAAGGATTTTCAGACTATCCCAAGAAAGTGCACCGTATCAACTCTCCCTCACTTGTCCATGTTAAAAAACAAAGTGCCTGTACTCATTATTGTCACAAAGTAGAAATCATTCCCATAGTAAATAAAAATGCCCATCTTTTCCAGTATGTGTACATGTTAAATGTGGTCATGTGACAGATTATACCCTATAAGTCTATGATTCTACATTTTATGTCTTGTTGAAATAAGTTCTAAAGGAGGGGCTAATATGTCATCCTCTTTTATTATTAAGGATGCCCACAAAACAGCCATTCTACTCAATGCTTGTTGAATAGAAATGTAAAAACTTGATTAAAAAACATTTTCTCAGCTTAGCCAACTAAAGCATTAATTATTCCAGAATTATTAATATCATTGAATCCTGAACAAGTTTCTGTTAAAATCTATTTCTACAACAGAATTTTTTATTTCTCTGCTTTATACACACAAATTGGAATTTTGCTTTAGCAGTTTGGCACTTAAAGAAAGATGGCTGTTTCAGATGAAATCTGAAAGACCCTGTAATAGGGAGATCATTCCTTAATTCCCAGCATATAATCAATAGACCACAACTGAGTCAGGATCATGACAAGGTAATAATGCTATGTTGATTATCCAGCTCCATTTTTATTCTAATTGGCAGAATATCCCTCCAAACCATTCAGTGTGTGACTTGTCACTCTTTGTGTTGTTGTTAGGTGCCCTTGAGTTGAGTCTGACTCATAGCAACCCTATGTATAGCAGAACAAAACACTCCCCATTCTGTGCCAGGCACACAATCTTATTTATGTTTAAGCCCATTGTTGCAGACACTGTGTCAATCCAGCTAGCATAGTAGAGGGTTTTCCTTTTTTTTGCTGACCTGCCACTCTCCCAAAAATGATGTCCTTCTCCACGGATTGGTCTGTCCTGACTACATGTCCAAAATATGGACGCAGTAAGATGCAGTCTGGCCATCCTTGCTTCCAAAGAGCACTCTGGTTGCACTTCTTCTAGGACAGATCTGTTAGTTCTTTTGGCGGTCCATGGTATATTCAATAGACTTCTCTAGCACCATAATGCAAAAGCATCAATTCTTCTCCTGTCTCCCTTGTTCAATGTTCAGCTTTCACAACCATATGATGTGACTGAATACCATGGCATGCACCTTCATCTTCAATGTGACATCTTTACTTTTCAATACTTTAAAGAGATCTTTTGCCACAGCTTTTCCCAAAGCAATGCATCTTTTTATTTCTTGACTGCTGCTTTCACAGGTGTTGATTATATAGCCAAGTAAAGCAAAATCGTGGACAACCTCAATCTTTTCTCTATTTATTGTAAGTTTTATACTGACCCAGTTGTAAGGATTTTTGTTTTGTTGTTGTTGAGTTGCAATCCATATTGAAGGCTATGTTCTTTGATCTTCTTCAGTAAATGTTTCAAATCCTCTTCACTTTCAGCAAGCAGAGTTGTGTCATTGGCATAACACAGGTTGTTAATTAGTCTTCCTGTAATCAACTTGCCACTTCTTCATAAAGTCCAACTTCTCAGACTTATTCAGCATTGAAATTGAAGAGATATGGAGAAGAATACAGCCCTGACACACACCTGAAACTTTAAATCAAGTAGTGTTTCCTTGTTCTGTTTTAATGACTGCTTCCTGGTCCATGTACAGATTTCTCATGATTACAGTTAGGGGCTCTGGTATTCCCATTCTTTGCAGCATTATCCATAATTTGTTATGATCCACACAGTCAAATGCCTTTGCATTGTCAATAAAACATAGACATCTTTCTGATATTTTTCTACTTTCAGCTAATATCCACCTGACATCAACAATGATGTTGTGGTTCCCCACCCTCTTCTGAATCTGGCTTGATTTTCTGGCATTTTCCTGCCTATATACTGTTGCAGTCCCTTTTGAATGATCTTTAATAAAATTTTGCTTGCATGTGATATTAATGATGTCATTTGATAGTTTCCACATTCAGTTGGATCCCTTTTCTTGGGAATAGGCACAAATATGGATCTCTTCCAGTTAGTTGGCCAGATAGCTATTTTCAAAATCTCTTGGCATAAACAAGTGAGCACCTCCAATGCTGTATCTGTTTGTTGAAACATCTCTATTGTTATTCTATCAATTCCTGGAGTCTTGTGCTTCACCAATTCCTTCAGGGCAGCTTCTACTTCGTCCTTCAATACTGTTGGTTCACTCTTTACAGATTGTCGAATTCAGTAAAATCAGATAATGCCTCAAAGTTATCACATTCGAAAAGAATGACTTTGCCATCCAATCCATAATCCTACTTTATTCATTTAAATATAGCCCACCAAACAAACCTGCAGGCATGGTATTATGGTAAGGATACACAGCATTTTTATTAATTTTGAGTAGCAATTTGTGATAGCTCTTTTATCTGTATGGTATATTTTCACAGCATTAAATATGTGAATAGTTACAAGTATCCCTACTTTTTTTGTGAACTATAGGTCTTTTTGTCATTTTTTGTTTTTTGGGAAGGAGAAGGAAAATAAAGCTTTCTTAACAGTGAAAGACAATTATAGTTGTGGGCCTTACTGAGAAATATCAGATCAATAGCCTGAGTACTGTGATCTCTAAGGGAAGTGAAAGTATCATACTTCCCAGATAAAGCTGGAACATTTCAGGTTATTAGGTAGGAAAAGTAGAGTGTAAGAAAAAGAAAATATCCCCTACCCTTTCATGGTCAAAGTTTTTGACCTGTTCTAGCCATGTTTATTAAACCAAATTCTCAATTAATTCTAAGTCATTTCTAACAAGGAGCTATTTAAAAACATTGTTGTCATTAGGTGCCGTCAAGTCAGTATCTGACTCATAGCAACCTTATTATGTACGACAAGTGAAACAGTATTGTTACTGCTTCTCTGCTATTCATAGGGTTTTCAATGGCAGATTCCTTTTGGGGAGTGGATTGCCAGGTCTTTCTCCCAAGCCTACAGCATCTGTGTTCCCAGGTAGTCTCCCATCCAAGATTAACCAGGCCAAACCCTGCTTAGTTTTTGAGATCTGACAGGATCAGATGCCATAGGGGTACAGTAAGGCTGCAGGCTACTTAAACATACTAGCCTTTCTTTAAAGCCTAACATGCATCTATTATAAATTTCTCTTAATTATATTTTAAATGTACATTGAAGAATAGATATTGATTCTAGAAAAGCTTTCCCTTCCCAATCTAAAACTTATCTTTATGAAGCAGTAAAATCTTTATACCTTAAACATGTACTATCAACCATTTAGAATGCATCAATGAATAGTCACGTTATGTGTATAATATCAAATCCAGTCTTTAAATTATAAAATTATCACTATCACTTTCCACTTGTATCAAACACTCAAGGCAAATTAAGCCACCATGGTGGCACACACCCGATCCCAGTGATTTGACAGGTGGACGCAGGAGGATAACAAGCCCACTGCCAGAGGCAGTCTGTGTAACCTTGAGGCACTATGTCAAGATAAAAACTTAAAAGATGGGGCAGTGGGGTTCCACTCAGTGGTAGAGTACTTGCAAAGTAAGCACAAGGCCCCAGGCTCAGCCTCCTAGCACCACACACAAAAAAAAGTCAAATAAAATTACTGAAATGAGTTCCTAAATTATCTTCGGAGTTTATATTCATTTGCTCATTATTTCACTTTTGCACATGGTCAGTTCTTGCTTTTATTTATTTCTTATGAGACTGCTATTCATAGTGTGATATTTTTTATGAATACTCTCCTGTTTTCTTGTACTCCTTCCCCTTTTGCTCTCTTACTGACTTTTGAGCCAGTTGGAATGAATTGAATTAGGACAGAAAACTCATGTGTCATTTTCCATTGAAGCTGTCATAAGCCTCTGCAGCAGAGGCTGTGATGTGTCATCCAGACCCCTCAGGACTGAAGCACTCCTTCCCAAGCTGACGAGAGCCCTGGAGGCTGAAAGCGCTCAGCTGTGGCCTCCTCGGGGAATTGTCTTTGGCTAAAGACAGTAGCAAGAGCCCATTATGCTTTCTGTGCCTGGTACATACATGTGATGAGCACCCAGGGGAGTCATAAAGGGAAGGACCTTGCCTCTTTCAAGGGGTGTCTCGGCTCCAGAGTTCTCCATGGGATTAGCGGAAATCCTTCTTGTGACTGCATCACAGTTCATTAAACACCCCACTGTCCAATTCTGTTCTCTTCATTTCCTCACAAATGTTTATCCTAATGGCACTCCCCAATGGACTCTCCAGCTCAGGGTCTCTATCTGTGAATCCTGACCTGAGACAACCATAGCGACAAATGTCATCACTGAGAAAATACTTAAAATAAGTATAACAAAATAATAATGTTTCTCATACCAAATGCCCACAAGAAACATGGCCAAATGCCATCTCATTTTCTTACTTTAAATACTCTATGGTATACGAATTTTTTTGACAGAAGGAAATAAGTTCAGAATGACAAACAACCTTCCTACAGGTAAATAATCACTGTATGCAAGAGTTATTATTCAAACTAGGACCATACCCCCAATATACTATCTTTTATTAAATCCAGATTATACCTAAAACAGGAAGATAATATTTTAAATTTCTTACTTTCTTAGTAAATTTAACATTAAATTATATAAGCTTATAAATAGTATAGATAAATATCCTCCATCCATTTGAGAAACTGAGTCAGTTATTTTCATTTCTGGTAAAATTTCTTAAATATTCATCAAAAATCACTCAGTTCATAAAGTTTCCATTATGATTATATGGTTATATTTACAGTACATGAGTTTTCCTTTCAAATACTGGCACCCTTTATTATCATAAGGAATCTCCTGTCCCTTTAACAAAAATGTTTTTAAAATATGTGTTAAAGTAATATATGATATATATTAATACTATATATTCTCAGATCTAATTTGCACCCTTTCCACAGGTTTAAAGGGCTAAAAAATCAGATGTAAATTAGAATTCTGTGTGGATTAGATTTGAGAATATATGGTGTATGCATATTCATGTATTATAATATATTATGTGCCTGCAGCCGTATCACTGTGGCATCCAATTCCATCAGTTCTTGGAAGCTAAGCAGGGTCAGGCCTGGTTAGTACTTGGATGGGAGACTGCCTGGCAACACCAGGTGCTGTAGGCTTGGGAGATGGACTGGGCAACCCACTCCCAAAAATCAATCTGCCATTGAAAATCCTGTGAATAACAGAGAAGCACGACAATAGTTTCACCTGCTGTACGTAGGGTTGCTATGAGTCAGATACCAACTCAGTGGCACCTAACTACAATATATTATGTACATATAATGTGTATTATATATAATATATATTGTAATATATTAAAGATAGTCCTACAGGTCAGAGTCTTAAAAGTTTAATCAATTTAGAATAAATTTCAATACATTTCTTTATGTGATTAAGACTGTTAAAAAATGTTTAGAGCAATTAAATGTAGCAAAATGTATTGGAACAAAGAATGATTCATGAATCAAGCAGCACTCAGAACCAAGAAAAGTTCAGAGAGCTGTGGAGCGGTATAAGTAGGGAGCTTTCATAGACACAGAAGAAGAAGAATCACCTGATGAGCTGCTTTGCCTGGGCGTGGTGTGAGGAATTAGCTGAATGTGGCTGCTTAACCCTCAGCTGCTTGTGACTGGGATCAAGGATGTAATTTTCATTCTCAGTTGTTGCTTTTTTACATACTAACCTTGCAGTTCAGTGCTATGAACTAAAGACCTCCAGGTGGTCTTGGGCCAGACTGAACAAGAGCTAAGCTGAATCATATAATAGAATTTTACATCTTGAAGGGACCTTTTAGTGCTTCTCTCATGTGCATCATTGATTTGACTTCCACAACCTTGTGAGTCAGGCACATTCTATACAGATGAACAAACTGATCCCCAGAAGGATGAGGAGTAAAGAGCCTCACTCCCAGGGGCCTAGGCAGGATAGCTCTTTCATGACACAGCCACTGTTATCTTTCAGGCTTCTTTGAGTTTAAGATTTCATTGCCATCAATGATATTCTAAATCTGGTTTTCTGTTTCAAAGCATAGATACAAAGAGCAAAAAGTAGTTATACTTCTTAACTGTGGCTTTCTGGAAACTGAGGACATAAATGAGGAGGTGTTCCTGCTCTGCATTTTCACCTCTTCAGCAGTACAGATAAACTTCTTTTTATGTGATTCACTTCATCACTATTGGAACATGTGACTGAAATCATAATACAGTAAGGTTAAACCACCAAATTATCTAACATCCTCTCAGAAGTTGCTAAGAATGATCTGAAAAATGCCCTAAAATATTCTATCGCCTTTGCCTCTTCAGATGTTCTGTGGAGATGTCTTCCCATTAATTAAGGCTCACTTTTTCGGCTGCTGTAATTGTTTCACTCTTTGGTATCCATTTTTATGAATCTCCCTTTTTAGCCTTTTGAAGATTCACTCAGAATGGCTGAGATGCAATCTTACATTGCTTTCAGAGCTGAAGGTGAGAAAGAGAATGGTGCACAAAATAATTTCAGCTGCCATATAGGAAATGCTATTTCCACATCTGGCACACTTAAGAAGACATCTGTTCTTACTGAGCATGTAGTTATAGCATTGTCAGTTTCATGAGAGGTTTGGCCATCAGAATCCAGTCTTCAAGTCACGTAGCTGGGTGGGTCTCAGGTTCTGCTCTTCTCCTCACCTCAAATTCAAGCAATGTTCAGTTCTTATAATTCTGTCTTGAAGCTGTTGATGCCTCCTCTCCATTGCTCAGCTCAAGGCATTGTTCTTACCACTTATTTGTAGTGCTGTCATCTTTCTCCTCTTTTTCACACAATTGTAATCATCACGATGCTTTTAACAAGCCAATTTTCTCATACTGCACCTCCCGATCCCAAATAATTACACAGATGTACACACACACCATCCTGGATCTAATTCAGCCTACTCATCAAACTTCATCTTCCATTTTTTCTTTTCCACTTTATTCTTATAACAGAGAATAATAGTTCTCAGAAAATATGTATGACAGGTTGATCCACTACCAAGGATCTATTCTGACTTGTAAATGGTGTAAACTCTTCCTTTCCCTCAACACCCACCTTGAACTCTTTTCCCACTGCTGCCATTATACCTCACGCACCCTCCACCAGAGCAGGTATACAAGGCTGCTGTAAGTGGTTGCTCTGTCCTTCCTTTTTTGGCCTTTACAATTCAAGCAGTCAGGAGCATGTTTATTTCCTGAACTTCGCACAGTACCGAGTACACATTAAAGACTAAATAAATACGTAGTTGCCCAGCAGAGGTAGGAGTAGATGAACTAAAATCTACCCATTTAATGTAGGTTGCCAAGAAACTAACATTAACCACAACCATTAAATATGCATTTAAAAAAATTTTTAGTAAACAGGAAAGTTTGGAATTCTGTTATAATTATAGAATGTTAGGGATTAATACTTTTATTCATTCCTTCACATTAAAATTTAAAATTTTTAATGTTGCAA
>VMDO01029300.1:0-22796 GCA_007922755.1 Pedetes capensis | reverse complement strand
AGCCCTGTGGCATCCGATCCCGTCAGATCTCGGAAGCTAAGCAGGGTCAGGCCTGGTTAGTACCTGGATGGGAGACCGCCTGGGAACACCAGAAGCTGTAGGCTTGGGAGAAGGACCTGGCAACCCCCTCCCAAAAATCAGTCTGCCATTGAAAACCCTATGAACAGCAGAGAAGCACTGACAATAGTGTTTCCCCTGTAGTACGGAGGGTCGCTATGGGTCGGATACCGACTCGACGGCACCTAACAACAACAACAACTATACGTAAGGACACATTGGAATTGAGCGTGTGAGCAACGGGGCCTCTTCTGTTAGGAAAAAGAGTAAATTGTGGACTGACCGCCTGAATCGGCTGGAGTCACCGGATGATGTCATCCAGCATGGCCTCTTTTCTTTCTGTAGAATTGCGTGGTTCCGTGCCACGGATGCGTGGACCTGAAATTATTCTGCGTTTTTCGTATTTCACAAGAGGCCACAATGAATGGCTGTTGTAAATTTGTCAATCTGTTTCAGTGCAGCTTATTTGTCCTTTAGCTAGGACGCTGGACCGAGTTGGCTCGACGCTTGTTTTGATTTCCCTGAGTCAACCCTTGATCGGTGCTCCAAGAAGCCTCTTTCAACAGCCCTCTATTCATTCCAGGACTTCTATGGTTCCCCATCAGCCTTCCTGCGGGGAGCGCTCTCAAAGTTAGAAGCAACTTGAAATATGAACTGAAGGACTTGGTAAGTACGAGGCAGGGATTCCCCTAGCACAAGGGCCACAAAACCCAGGTGGAGGCTCCTAGGGGGCTGGCGGAGGCCCTGAGAGCCGTGTTCCGATTGTAGACCTGCCTAGGAATGCGAGGGAGTGACTCCTGGCAGGGCAGGCAGGTAATGCAAAGCGACAGACCAGGCAGTGAACATCCGTGACTCATTCCGCTGGGAAACCCCTCAGGATGGAGGGCCACGTGGATCGGGGTCACTTACAAAACACGGAGCCGCTTGGCTGCCAAGGGTTTCTGAGGTCACATTAGACAAAGCGGAGCTTATTCAGTGTTCGCGGTGCGGGCGCGAGGTGGTTAGTGGAGGGCGCTCAGGTGATGGGTGACGTCAGCCCCCCCAGATGCCGCAATGCCGGTCGGTAGCCCTGGGCTCGGGAGGTGGACGGGCTCGGGACAAGCTGCAGCGTGGAGCCCTGCCCTGCCCTGCCCTGCCAGTCCTGCTCAGCCCTGGCTTAAGGCTTTGCCCGCTTAGCAGGCTCCCTGCAGTGCTGCTGCGCCTACGGGTGAGGGAGGCTCTTTTTACAGATGGAGGCTTTAGGTGAAAACTAAAAGGAAAAGGAAAAAGAGAGAAAAAAAAAATCCTGCCAATCCACTCCGCAGCTCCGTGGGGAGATAATGGGGGATCTGAGCTGAGAAGCTCACAGGCTGTGACAAGGGCTGGAATGACCTCAGCTGGGCCACCCCAGGGACACAGAGCTGAGAAGCTTTCAGGCAGTCAGGTTTCTAAGGCATGAGATGCTCAGAAGAGACTGGGCCGTGCCACAGCACCCACCTGGTGACCAAGCTCACGTGGGCAGACTGGCCTTACCAGGCTCCCCCTTTCCTGGCAGGAAAGGTAGCCATGACCTGCTGGCCTCAGACAGTAGCCTGGGTGCAGGTCTGCCCTGAACCTGGAGGCAGGGGCAGGTCTGCAGGTCCCACAGCCTTCCCCTGGTCCAACCAAGCAAACAGAACCAACAGTGATCCCGCAGCCTGGCAAGGCTCTCCCTCTGTTCTGGGTATCACTTCCTGCCTTGGGAGACCTGCCTCGGGGGGGTGGGCCTGCGGGGCGGAAGTCCATCTCCCCGTTTTCTTTTCCACCGAGAGCTGGGATGTGGTGCTGAAGGCACAGGGCAGAGGTGTCCCCGAGCAGGGTCTCGGGTCCCCACATTCCCTCCCTGGCAGGCATTGTCTTCCCTGTGTGTCCAGGCCCAGGAGGCCCCAGCACTCAAAGGAACATTTGTCCACGCCTGACCTCCAAATGCCATGCCTCAGAAGGAGACCTTCCCACAGCCGGCCAGGCTGGTCGCAGACGCTCAGCAGCGCCGCAAATCCCGGGGCTTAGCAGGGAGACGAATGGAGTGGCGTTTTCCAGGGCGGTGCACAGACTCACACCAGCATTTTCCTTTCATCTCCTGGGGATAAATGACGCCGCGCTTTCCCCTTCCTGAGAAGACAGCAGCGGAGTCAGAGCGCGGAGAGTTTCACAGGGGAAAACAAAGAAACAATTATAGACGGCAGTAATCCCAGTAAACAGTGATTTGCTCAAATGATGAAGGTACACAGGCCGTCGGCTCACCTCTGTGGGGCCACTGAAGCGCTGGAATCTCCAACAGTGACAACGGTGTGAGATGTTCAGACCATCAGATAAATACAAACAATCATTTTCCCTTGCGGTGGCGAATGATTCAGTAAATACCCGGGCCCCTCGGGACACGCTGGGGTAAACAGCAATTAAGTCAATTCTGCTCAGCCGGGGCAGGTGAAGGTGCACTCAGACGCACGCGCACCTCTTATCAAGCCTCGACTCTTCTCTGAAGGCACACTGCATGGTGGCCTGGGTGGTGTGTCCTCATGTGTCCCCGGCAGGCCCTGGCCGACTGGCGAGTGGGGGGCAGGATCTGTCCAGGGGGCAGTGGCTGGAGAGGGCGAGTCTCAGGTCAGCGGGCGCCTCCGGTGGACAGGGCTGTGCCTGGCGCTGCAGGGCTGTGCAGGCCTCACCACGCACCTTGCTGGGGAAGAGAACCCACCATTGCTGCTGCTTTTTTTTTTTTTTTCCAGTACTGAGGGTTGAACCTAAGGTCTCGCGCTTGCATGATGCTCTGCAAGTGCTGGACCCATGAGCTGCCATCTCCAGCCCGTTTTTGTTGTTGTTGTTACTTTTTGAGATAGGGTCTCTAAGTTCAGCAGACTGCCTCTGGTCTTGAACTTGCGATCCTCCCGCCTCCGCCTCCGGAGCGCCTGGGGTTACGGGTGTGCGCCACCGCGCCCCGCTTCCCTTGCTGCTGCTTGATCTAAGTGACGTCTGCCTGTTCTTTCTTCCCACCTGTGACGTTGCTCTTTTTTTGAGCAGCCCTAACGAAGGGAGGGGGCTGGGATTTAGCTCAGTGGGTAGAGCGCCGCTCTGCAGTCTCTGAGGTCCGGAGTTCCATTCCCAGCAGCGCAAAAATAGGAGAAGGGTGTGACAATCCACTCCTGAGGCAATCCCGAAACAATCTGCCATTGAAAACCCTGTGAGGGTCGCTCTGAATCGTACCTGACTTGACAGCACCTAACAACAACAACAATGAAGGGAGGGTCTTGTCCAAAGCCACGTTTGGGGTCCGGTCCCTCAGAAACCTCCCCTCCCAGGTTCTGATCCTACCCACTCACAACGGTACGGCTCTCTTCGGGCTTTGCAGGCCCCTCGGGAGCTGACCTACAGGAACGCAGCTCTGTGCGGCTCGGGCGGACGGCCACCACGTCTCCCTGGAGCCGGGCCTGCTGGTGTTTCTCAAACGTCTCCAGCAGCCATGCGCGTTATTTTGTTGTTTACGCTCTGGCTCTTTAAGGGACGTTTCAGTCGGTCAGAAGCACAGTGCCCTGCGTTGACGGCCGGTGGATTTTGTCGTGAATACAGCTGGCCGTTGAAAGGCAGCCGGTCTTCTCTCTCCCAGAGCTGAGGATCAGCACCCGAGTCCCCTCCACGGCGATGCGTCTCTATTCTCTCTCCTCTTTCCTTTTTGTAAAGCCCGTAAACATCCTTATTAGAATCTGTGGCTACATTTGCTAGGATCTGAGCTCCTAAAAAGCAGGGCTGTGTGTAGACAGGATGTGTCACGGGCCAGGACAGGACAAGTGTGCCCAGGAGCCCGCTAGTGCAGAGCCCAGTGGGCAGCCAGAGAGCAGGCAGTGCTTGGAAGGAGCTCTGTCAACTCCCTTTGGTCCTGCCAGGGGACAGGGGAGGCTGGCTCCGCAGAGGCATTCAGAACCGCCACTGCCTGGACTGGCTTACGGGGTGAGCCTGTGGGCCAGTGCTCAGGAACACTCACGCCATGCAACTGGTGCTGGCTGCAAGTTGATGCAGTTTCCTTCCAGAGGCCTGGTCACCCACATGCCACACTCCTGCCATTGACGGCCTCCGATGGACCTGCTGTTGTTGTTGTTACATGCCGTCAAGTTGGCATCCAACTCATAGCGACTCTATGTACAACAGGCGAAACACTATCGTCAGTGCTTCTCTGCTGTTCATAGGGTTTTCAATGGCAGATTGATTTTTTGGGAGTGGGTTGCCGGGTCCTTCTCCCAAGCCTATAGCGCCTGGTGTTCCAAGGCAGTCTCCCATCCAAAGACTAACCAGGCCCGACCCTGCTTAGCTTCTGAGACCTGATGGGATCGGATGCCACAGGGCTACGGCTGCAGGCCCAGATGGACCCAGGAGGCCGTTATCTGAAATCTGCCTTTGCCGACTCCACTGGTGCAGCGTGTGATGTCCGGAAGGGTGGGATTTGATGTGGGCACCATCCATGTAAAAACAAGTCATATAATAACAGGCCTCTGGGTTCTTTCTTAGATATCAGCGTCTCCCTAAGCCAGCTTCCTGAAGGTGTTAACTTCAGGATGAGAGGTGAGGGGAGAAGGCAGCCTTTCATCTTCCCAGGGCAGAGGCTCTCTGTTCCCACTGGGAATTAATATGCCCGTTGTTTATTTTTGCTCTTTGGCCTCAAATGCACAACAAACACCTTCTAGAGATGGTCCTAGAGGAAGGGATTTAGCACGGTGTTTGCTTTAGAACCAGTCGTCTTCAAGGACAAATAGACGCCGTTGACATAGATTCTTTGAAAATTCTTGGGGCTACTTAGCACCCTCTTCCTACATCCAGTTAATTAAAGCCAAGCAATCCTGACCCTGCTCCCTAAATTACCCAGCTGTTTCGAATAGACACGTTATTTCGATCTCAAAGCTGGAGATTTGAAGCCCTGCCCGCATTGCTTTTCTTATTTAGGCCTGGTTAGTGGGTTACGTCTGGTCGCTTGCCCTTCGTTGCCTCTGCTGCACACTGTTCTGGATCTACTTCCCACAAAACAATGGCTTCCCAAAGCCATCCCCGATCCCTGGAGACGTGCTGTCTTGTTTCTGACTCCTCTGGAAAACTTCAGGAAATTCTCCTCTTAACCATTCTGTGTTGGCTAAAGGAGAAACCCAGCGTTTTCTATTTATAATCCCACTGCTCCCCACATATCAAAATATGCCTGAGCAAATAAATGTCATCCCAGGACTGGGGCAGCCAGCGCCAAAGGGAGCCACGTTGCGGCTGGCAAGGAGACCCAGGCCCCTGCCCAGCCTGTCGGGTGGCTGGGGAAACTGCAGGACGGAGCACACAGGCCTGGGCCTGCAGCACGGGGTGAGCAGACCTCCTGTATTCTAGAGGAATCTTCAGATATATTCCTCACAGGAACCCTAGCGCATGAGGCCACGTACCCGTGGCAAGTCCTAGGTCAAATCAAAGAGTTTTACCCTGCCTGGGGAGGCGGCAGACGAGGGATCCTGCTCATCGGACATGGCAGTGACCTCAAAGGGCAACACCCGGGCAAGCTGCTGGCAACACGGAATACAAAAGACAGGGATCATAAAATCGAGGCTGACATGCTCACCTACAAGCCAGTCGCAGTCAGTGGCTTCTGAATGAAAGGAGTCTG
Organism: Pedetes capensis; assembly: GCA_007922755.1. Taxonomy (NCBI): domain Eukaryota; kingdom Metazoa; phylum Chordata; class Mammalia; order Rodentia; family Pedetidae; genus Pedetes; species Pedetes capensis. The sequence continues at coordinate 17,098 of VMDO01029300.1, read as the reverse complement.
CGTGAGGCAGTGGCGTTTGCTGGGATCCTCTTTGATATACAAAGGCTGAGGAAAGAAAGGCGCAGCGGCCAGTCGGTCCACAGAGAATTGGGGAGGGGAAGTCTGGCGATGCAGGCCCAGGAGCCACGAAAATGGACAGGGTGAGAGGCCACCAGCATGACAGCCAGTCGCCTGGGCTGCGGCTCCCGGGTGGAGATCCGGCAAAAATCACATCGCTAGGGCCCAGGACCATTTGTCGGCCGTATGACATCACTCAGTTTTATAAGTCACTTGATGATCATTACAGGCTTCAGAATGCCATCCGCACGTTACGGAAATAGATTAAAACACGCTCTCGAATGACATCAGTTCTCTTGTCCCCTGAGAGGTGGCAGAGAGGACAGGGAGCCTGAGGCCCCCCCTAGAGTTCACCAGCACGAGGACTGGAAAGCCACGTGCGCACGCAGCCACCTTAGACTCCTTGAGTCACATCTGGCCATGAGCAGCAAAGGAAGCAGGTGAGGATGGAGGGAGCTCCTCTGTGAAGTGCGGGTCCCCGCTGAGGTCAGCAGGCTCCGCCTCTCCTAAAGTGCCCAGCAGGTGCCCCAGCTGGAAATCAGGACCCCACGAAGCGCCTTCGCTGTGTTCTTTACACTGCCCTCCCCACACTGCAGGCCTCTGCTGAGTTTGCAGCGAGACCACCCGCGGGGCGCCTCACGAGCACAGCTGCTCAGAGCAAACCTTGCAGCACAGGATCCCCAAAGTCCGGCGGCCTGGGAGCCTCCGCTTCGGCAGATACCACCCCGAGAAGCAGCCCCGGGGCAGGAGTCTGCCTGACACTGGCCGGGACTGGCTGCAGAATGGAGGGTGCGCCTGGGAGGACCTGACGTGGGAGCAGTGGGCAGAGCAGCAGAGGGAGGGTCACAGCCCTGCCTGTCCCCTGGGGCCTGGAGCTGGGGTCTCCCCTTTGACCTGAGCAGGTGTCAGGGGCGGGGCTCTGAGTGGCCACAGGCTGCACTCCCTCCTTCCAGGAGGCGTGGCCTGGAGCTCACAGGATTTTTCTTTTTTTCCACCCCAGACAGGTCCAGAGAGTGGACAGCAAGGACAACCTTCAGGCAGCATCTCAGCGGCTGAACTCCAAGACTTCCACTCCTGGGGTCATCTGGGTGGTGCCCTCGGGGGCCTAGGTGGAGCCGCTGTCCCTCCTCACCACACGGAGGGCCCTGGGGGACCTCCCTGTCTTCCACCTCCTCTCCCTCTTCCACACCTCCTTCCCTTTCCTGTTTCCTTCCTTCCTTCTCTTTGTTCAGCTTCTCTCTCTCCCCCTTTCTCTCTCTCTCTCTCTCTCCCTCTTTCTCTCTCTCTCTCCCCTTCTCTCTCTCTCTCCCTTCTTTCCAGTTGTTTAGACTCACATTTACTCAACTTAAAGCTCCCCCTTCTTTCTGTTCCATAGTTCCTCTGTCCCATCCTCTCCTGATTGATTTCAGATGACCCCTCCTCCTATGTCTCCTGGGATCCTCCGCACAAGGAGAACATGCAGATCCCTGACCTCCAGTGGTCCATGGAGCACGGGGTGTGCTCATGTGCCCAGGAGGACACTGTTTCCTCAAGTAAATGATTTCTGGTCATCAGAGTCCTGACCCCAGGTCTGCTAGGAAACCTGGTTAGGTCTGACTCACAGCGACCCTCATAGGGTTTTCAATGGCTGATTGTTTTCAAGATTGCTTCGGGAGTGGACTGCCACCTCCTTCTCCCATTTTTGTGGTGCTGGCCCCTTTAGAACAAGGCAAAAATGCGTGCTCTACTGACAGGCTGTGGAACTTGCGTGGCCCCGGGTGGGAGAAGGTGAGCCGGGGACACTTGTGGCCACATCTGCGGACCCTCGTGGACCCGGGAGGTGGAGTTGGCACCTGTGTCCAGCCAGTCACCCTATGGTAAACCCAGGTTGAGTCCTCCACAGAGAGTCACTTAGGGCAGAGTGGCTTCAGGTCAGCCCGGGGACCCCCACGGGCCCACGCAGAGCAGGCTGAGAGCTGAGCGTCTGGTGGCCAGTGAGGAAGTGGGACTTCCAGGCAGGCTGGAGCAACGATCTGCGCCCTGCGACACGCCACGCTTCCACGGACTCCCCGGCCGACAGGCATTCCCTGAGCACTCGCCGCTGCGCAGATGCTGTCCCAGGCCCTGGGAGTGTAGGGTCCCCAGGGAAGAGGGCTTCGAGTCAGTCAAGGACGGAGCTGGAGATCTCGGAGGTGGCTGTGGGGCGGGACAGGGGTGCCCTTGGCTCCACTGAGGGGGCTGCGATGGCCCCATGGAGGCCCCAGGCACTTCTTTCACCTTGGATGGTTGTGCGGAAGCTCGGAGCATCCTGGGGATGATGACAGAGCTGTCCCTGGCCGTAGGCTCGGTGCACAGAGAGGGAAACGAGGGCACCCAGAGCCACAGGGACCACAGTGTGCCACAGTTCATTTGCAGGACCAACACCGATGTCATGAACATGCGGGGCATGGGGCCTCATACATCGCTGCTGCCCTCCTGCTTGGAGACGGTGAATTAAACCTCACAGGAGCCAGGGTGGGAGAGACCATTCCTGGCGGCCACAGCAGGTCTGGGCCAAACTCAAGTTCCTGTTTAACTTGTCAAACTCCGGCGTGGCGCTTAGCCTCTGTGATCTGGTGTTATTTCTTCTTTAGTCAATGTGCCCTGGATCCAAAATTGTATCCCAAGCCTGAGAGGGCAGGAGCTCTCTGCTCTCACCTCTCTCAACGTTGTTGTTGTTGTGAGGTGCCGTCGAGTCATGTCCGACTCATAGGGACTCTCAGAGGGTTTTCAATGGCTGATTGTTTCGGGATTGCCTTGGACGTGGATTGCCACATCCTTCTCCCATTTTTGCAGTGCTGAGAATCTAACTCGGGACCTCAGAGACTGCAGAGCAGCGCTCTGCCAACTGAGCTAAATCCCAGCCCTCTCTCAACGTTAAGACCCTAAAAAGGGGTCAGCGAACAATAGCATAAATGAGGTGACAGAACAACTGCAGCCAGAGTTAGTGGGCTTTGACAGCCAGTGTGCACAAACTAACCATGTTCCTAGTAAGTGCAAGGCGTGGAACAGGCCAGTAACCACCCGCACACAACCAGAAGCCTCAAGCTGAAGTAGGCAGTGGCCTTGAGAGGTGGCAGAGGCAAGAAGACCCCAAAGCCCCAAGGACCCAGATCTGCCCACCCACCTTAGACTTCTGAGTTCCAGAAATGTAAAACTGTAAGTTTGTTTCTTTGAAGCCACAAAGTTGTTGATAATTTGTTGCAGCAGCCATTGCTGTTGTCAGGTGCCGTCTAGGTAGGTCTGACTCACAGCGACCCTCATAGGGTTTTCTTTTTTTTCTTCTTTTCTTTTTGTTTTTGTGTTTGTTTTTGTTTTTTGCAGTACTGGGGGTTGTACTCAGGGCCTCGTGCCTGCATGCTCTGCAAGTGTTGGACCACTGAGCTGCACGCTCAGCCCATTTTTTAATTTTTTTTTAACTTTTTTGAGACAGGGTCTCGCTAAGTTACACAGACTGCCTCTGGTCTCAAACTTGCTATCCTCCTGCCTCCACCTCCCGAGCTGCTGGAATTAAAGGAGTGTGCCACCGTACCCGGCCCTCTCCCCTGAGCCTCTCCACACAGCCACGGCCTCAGCTTTGGTGGGGCCCAAGGGCTGGGCCAAGGTCACAGTATCAAGGCAGTGACCACAGCCCCCAGCAAGGGATAGAGACCTTGGACTGACCTTGGGAGCCCCAGGTCCTCCTCTAGGCCACGGTATGGTGGGGCCTGCACCTTGTGGCCTCCTTCTGAGGATCACAGGAGCTTGGACTATGAGTGGTGCATGGTGCTGTGTGGAGGGCAGCTGTTAGCTCTTTCTAAAGACACTGACCTTGGTGACTTTTGCTGAGAGGTCCCACCAAGGAGATCCTAGGCCAGGAGGATCCACCTGCATCGAGGGACAGAAGCTTTCCGATGTAATGGATGATACATGCTCTTATTCTGGCCCAGGGTTTCAGATGAAAAGACGCATAAAGAAGAGAAAACATGGAGTGTGTGTGTGTGTGTGTGTGTGTGTGTGTGTGTGTGTGTGAGCAGATGTGCTGAATTTTTTTGTGGTACTCGGGGATTGAATTCAGGGCCTCATGTGTGCTTCTTGCAAGCACTCTACCCCCGAGCCACTACCCAAGCCCATTTTTTACTTTGTATTTTGAGATGGGATCTCGCTCAGTTACACAAGCTGCCTCTGGCCTCGAACTTGCCTTCCTCCCGCCTCTGCCTCCTGAGTTGCGGGGTTTACAAGTGTGCGCCACTGCACCCAGTGTGGTGAATTCTTTTCCGAAATGCCTTTAAGCAGAAACTTCACACACGCCACTCGCTGTTAAGGTTTAGGTTAGGGTCCAACTCACACTGCTTCAAAATCTACTCTGTTTTCCTGCTACTCTCTCCTGCCAGCCCTGTGGTACATGTTGGCTGCAAGATAACAGAAAAGGTTAAGTTTACAGTGATCCATAATTATGGAGAACCAAGTCTTCCATGCCAAAGTAACAAGATTAATACCTTTTTGACAGAATTTAATAATATGGTTTTATATTTAATTTTGTTCAGAAAATAACTCTCAGTAGGAAGTCTTTTTTTTTTCCTTTACTAACCTAAACATTATTGCTTTAAAACAATTTAATTCATATTGCCTTGCACAAAGAATTTATTATGTAGACTTGTTGTGGTTTGATTCTTAGAGGACTTTGGGGGGTGGATTAACTTCAAGTTAATTTGGACATTCAACCAATTCTGACAAGTGGGGTCGTCAGCCCACGGCGAAGGAGGGCAGTGAGCTCTGGTGTATCTTAATTTAAGCACAAGGGACAGGGAGAAACTTCGCTTTTGTTCAGATCGCAACAGGCCTTTCCATCCTTTCCCCCGCAACAAGGGTGGACAATTAGCCTCGATTATTTGCCCTGAAGATTTCCCAACGTGGCTGACAACCACAGCTCACACTGCACGATAGAGTGTATTTACTAAATGACCTAATTACTCCCCTTAACACTCCACACAGTGGTCTACAGTCCATTAGGAAATTCCTAGTGGGGTCTTCTTGCTAATATCCTGGTGGTAAAACTAGTGCGAATAAATTGGTTCTGTGGAGTCTGCTCTGATGAGGCTGACGCTGCCTGTTTGTGCTAAGAAAAGAGGGACAAGGTTCAACTTTCCTCAAAGGGCAAAGCTGGCAGATGTGAACAGCCCCTTGCAAGTATGTATGAAGACTTTTGAAGGCCGGGCACAGTGGCACATGCCTATAATCCCAGCGGCTCTGGAGGCAGAGGCAGGAGGATCGCAAGTTCGAGACCAGAGGTAGTCTGTATAACTTGGCGAGACCCGGTCTCAAAAAGTCAAAAAAAAAAAAAGGGCTGGGGGTGCAGCTCAGTGGTCCAGCAGTGGCAGAGCATGGAAGCGCGAGGCCCTGGGTTCAACCCCCAGTACCACCACCACCACCACCACCACCACAACAACAACAACAAAGACTTCGGGATTGTCAAATTATTGAAACATAATGTCCCCAACATTGTGCTGCAGGGCAAAATACTTTCTGGATTCTGGGTAGTCATGTGTCCGCAGCCCCTCGCCACCGCCCACAATGCGTGAATTCTCGCTCTGGCTCCCCAGTGCCTCCCAGGAAACAGAGCCCAGAGCCACCCGGGTACCTGACGCTCAGGGACTGCCCCGGAAGTGGGCACAAGGAGACGCGGCTGAGCCAGCTAGACTCTGAGCTGGAGTTGCTGAAGCTGCTATTTGGGGCCATCCAAGGGTGATTTTCCATCCTCCTCATCTTTGCTCCAGAATCACTTTCAGAATCCAGCCCCAGGGACAGGTCCAGACACGGTCGCCTCGGTGCGGAAGCCTCTGGCAAGAACAGAGCTTGGGAAAAGGTAGGAGAGAGGCCAGTGGGGTTTCTGGGTGACAAGACTCCAGGGCACGACTGCACTTTTTTTTTATTTTGTGTTCTGGGCACAGAACCCAGTGCCTTGTAGACAGCTGGCCAGTGCTCCGCCACGGAGCCACGCTCCTAGCCACACCTGCCCTTGGGAAGGAGGCTCAGGAGGGCACAGTGAGTCCACACCACTGCTGAGTGTTCTGAGGGGCCAGGCGTGCTCTGAGGGTATGGTGGACGTGGCCTCGTCCAGCCTCGGAAAAACCGTGATTTGAATTGCATTATGCGTGTGTAGTAGAAGGGGCACGTGGGAGAGACCACACAAGAGTAAGTGATAAGATTGCTGGAATGTTTGGTTTGTGTTTTTCTTCTTTTTCTCCTCCTCTTCTTCTTCCTCCTCTTGCTCCTCCTTCTTTTCTTTTTCTTCTTGTTTGTTTTGCTTTTCCTTTTTTGAGACCACCTCTTGCCAACTAGTCCAGGCTGGCTTTACACTCATGGTCCTCCTTCCTCAGGCTCTGAGTGCTGGGATCACTGGCATGAGCTACCAAACCCAGCTCAAGTTGTTTTTACTACTACTACTACTACTACTACTACTACTACTACTACTACTAGGGCTGGGATTTAGCTCAGTGGGTAGAGCACTGCTCTGCAGTCTCTGAGGTCCTGAGTTCGATTCCCAGCACCGCAAAAATGGGACAAGGACGTGGCAACCCACTCCCGAGGCAATCCCGAAACAATCAGCCATTGAAAACCCTATAAGGGTCGCTATGAGTTGGACACGACTCGATGGTACCTAACAACAACAATATCAATGGTAATGATACGTTGTGAAATGATAGAAGCTGGTTGTAGGTGCTAAACATTGCAAGCAAGGTGGGCCCAGTTGTCCTCATGAGTGCCAAGGACAGAACAGGAGACAAGGAACCCTGACCCATAGAGAGCTATTTACTTGGGAACATAGTGCTTCCAGGGCAAGATAGATGAGCACCCAACAAAGGCTCACACAGGCTCAATTTATGCCAGCACAGAAATCAAGGAAAGGTGATCAGCTACCAAAATAAAGTCACAGCCTTATTTCCAGACCCTGGTCCATTCTCACACCTACAACTTAATAACTAGAGGGATGTCTGGGACTGCAGGAGGAAGGACTTCAAGATGCTTCCCCTATTTCTTCCCCAGTAGGGCCTCTGACCATTCACTTGGGTAGCTGTTCGCTGGGGTAAGACAGACAGTTGAGTACAGTCTCAACACTGACGTCAGGGGCAGAAGCATTGCCATGGGCCTACATTATGGGTTCTCATACGCAGGGGCCAGGTATAAACAGAGCAATGTTCGAAGCAGAGCTCACCGTGGATTGCTGAGGCAATGGACCCACCTTGGTGTTATCTCCCTGGTCCCCAAATTTATAATTAGATGGACATAGGGGGTCACTGGCAGAACTGTACACTGGGTTTTTGATCCATGAAGATGACGGTACTGTAGTGGAGGGGGGCATGTGGAGGCCTCAAAATCATGCCCCTGCCCCAGCAATGAGAGTGAACCAAAAGCAATCTTGCTCCCTGGGTGGACGGGGAAGGTCAAGGCTGCCCTAGAACACATAACGTTGGAACCCAGCATATTTGTATTGGGTTCACCGGTATGGCCAGAATGAAAGAAAGCCAGAAGGATCTTTGCAAATGAGATCAGAAGGTTGAACATTAACCACATGGCAGCTCCTTACTGTAGGTGTTATGTTGGATATGGTATATCTGCATTAGCAGATTACTACAACCGAAAGTACACCAACATACAAAGGCGTTTATTTCCATTCTTAACAAGGAGAATCAGAAGCAGTTTGTGTTAATTTCTATTCCTAGAGCTATACTAATTTTTCTTCCTCCCATTAGACTATAGTCCAAGGAGATGCAGCTTGTCTGGACATCATATATCAATAACACCATCTTAATCAGATGAATGAGCATATGTGGGATGCAGCTAAAGCAGTACTTCAAAGCATATTTATAGCTTTAAATGCCAATATTAGAGAATAAGAAAGGTCTAAAACAATTATTTAAGATAAAATGATGAATAAAATAAATTTGATAAAATGAAAGAAGAAATGTATGCTCTTTGTAAACAAGCCTGCCTGGAGGACCCCTAGACAGACCGCAGGCCTGGACTCCAGGCTGCTCAGCCTTGATGCAGCCAGTACTGGGCAGTCTGCGCTCACTCCTTGGGTCAGGCAGGACCAGTGCTGACTGTAGCCATGGTGGCCGAGGGGCAGGATCGGGTGCCTCAGTGTAAGACCAGCTGCTCTCCCTAGTGACCCTGCACTAGGCCACTAACGTGGTTGGAAGTCTGGTCACACTAACTGGGATGTTGGGATAATGCTGCTGGCAACTTGCATTACCGATCAATGACTCGAAAGATCTTATGTTGAGTGGCATTTTATAGTCCATGAAGGACCTTTAGACAGTTATCTCCCTGGTTTTAAAAATCCACCCCTAAAGATTCCAGGGGATGGCGGGGAGCCTTGGAGTTTGAAGGGAAAGGAGGGTCCAGAGCAGGATCCTCAATTTCCCACCCCGGCTTCAAGCCAGCAGCTCTGAGGCTGCCTGCTTTATACATGGGATTTCCTCAGAAAGCTCTTCTAAAGGTGCAGGTTTCCTGATGAGGCCTCTCTCGTGATTGCCTTGTGGATCAAGGATGAAATGTGTGTTCCCCGCCCCGCCTTGGAGCTGTTTGCTATATAGGACCGAGGGCAGAGCTTCTTGTTGTTGTTGTTAGGTGCCGTCGAGTCGGTATCCGACTCATAGCGACCCTCATAGGGTTTTCAATGGCTGAGTGCTTCAGGATTGCCTTGGGAGTGGATTGCCAGGCCCTTCTCCCATTTTTGCGGTGCTGGGAATCGAACTCAGGACCTCAGAGACTGCAGCGCAGCGCTCTACCCACTGAGCCAAATCCCAGCCCCATAGGGTTTTCAATGGCTGACTGTCTCAGGATTGCCTTGGGAGTGGATTGCCAGGCCCTTCTCCCATTTTTGCGGTGCTGGGAATCGAACTCAGGACCTCAGAGACTGCAGCGCAGCGCTCTACCCACTGAGCCAAATCCCAGCCCCATAGGGTTTTCAATGGCTGACTGTTTTGGGATTGCCTTGGGAGTGGATTGCCAGGCCCTTCTCCCATTTTTGCGGTGCTGGGAATTGAACTCAGGACCTCAGAGACTGCAGCGCAGCGCTCCACCCACTGAGCCAAATCCCAGCCCCATAGGGTTTTCAATGGCTGACTGTCCCTTTGCTTCCACCTGAAGAACAAAGCCTTGCAGGACAAAGGAAAGAAGTGTTGGCTTCACTGCTTGGCTGTGTCTCCTGTAACGGGAAATTGTAAGCAAAGGACTAAGCATTACGAAGATCAGGCTTTAGGTGCTGTGTACTGGCAAAGCCCAGCATCTGCCTGGTGCCTGTGATGTAGGCAGGAGAGCCCCCCAGCGCCCAGGGAACAGGGAGGCAGATGCATGGATGAGACAGCCTGGGCACCCAGAGCCCAGAGGGCAGTGTGACCACGGGGACGTCTGGCAGGATGGGGCTGCGTCATGCTGGTGGGCTTCAGAATAGACAGGGCAGTAAGTGGCCACGCTGTAATCCCCTATAGGAAACATCCACGCATGCCAGCCAACCATGAGCATGCAGCGAGCAGGCAGTCATGCCCCCCCCCAGGGCCCCAAGCCCCCAGATCCACACAGCAGCTGGGGCCCATGCCCTGGAGCCTCCGATCTTCTCCAGCACTCAGTGCATGTTGTGGAATCTTCTGCCAAACTTTGATTTCCTTCAAAGGACAGGGAGCTCCTACTTAGGAAGCTTAGGTCCTCCCCACTGGGGAGTCCTTGGCCAGGGAGGGTGTCCTTGGTAAATATTTCCGAGAGCTTTAGTCCATTCAGGCAGCGATACACAGTACCATAGCTCTCGAGGCTCAAAAACAACAGGAGTCTGTTACTCACGGGTCTGGAGGCTGCAAAATCCAAAGCCAAGGCAGATGCGGTCTGGCGAGGCGGCGTCCTGGTGCATGTGTGGCTCCTTCTCAGTGCGTCCCCCTAGGGCAGGAGGGGAGAGCTAGCTCTCTCTGGCCTCTTTCACGAGAGTGCTGATCCTACCCACGAGGGCTCTGCCCCACCTTTTAAGTCCATCATGCAGGGATTAGGCTTCAACAGATGACTTTTGGGGCCAAAAACTTCAGACTATGTTGTTGTTAGGTGCTGTCAAGTCGGTATCCGACTCATAGCGACCCTCATAGGGTTTTCCATGGCTGACTGTTTTGGGATTGCCTTGGGAGTGGGTTGCCACGTCCTTCTCCCATTTTTGCGGTGCTGGGAATCAAACTCGGGACCTCAGAGATTGCAGAGCGGCGCTCTACCAACTGAGCTAAACCCCAGCCAGCCACTTCAGACTATAGCACTGAGTAAAGTGACTTAATGGATGCAAGTCCAGTGATGAAAGCGCTTTCTGGAGCTTAAAGAAAACTTCGTGGGTGAGGTGCGCAAGCTCTGAAGTCAGTCAACTAAGCTGCCCTCCACTTATGATGGGTCACATTCCAGTGAATCTGTTGGCAACTGAAAACAGCACAATTCAAAAATGCATTGAATGCACCCCACTCACTGAACATCATAGCTGAACTTGTTGTTATTGTTAGGTGCCATCTTGTCGGGTCCAACTCATAGCAACACTATGTACAACAGAACGAAATGCTCCTGGATATGGTTCCAGGCACACAATCTCACTTATGTTTAAGCCCATTGTTGCAGACACTGTGTCAATCCATCTAGTGGAGGGTTTTCCTTTTTTTCGTTGACCTGCCACTCTTCCAAACATGGTGTCCTTCTCCAGGGATTGGTCCCTCTTGACTACACGTCCGAAATACGTCAAACACAGTCTAGCCATCTTTGCTTACAAAGAGCACTCTGGTAGCATTTCAGATCTGTTGGTTCTTTTGGCAGTCTGTGGTATATTCAATATTCATCTCCAGCACCATGATTCAAAAGCATCAATGCTTCTCCTGTCTCCCGTATTGAGTGTCCAGCTTTCACAACCATATGATGTGACTGTAAATACCATGACATGAGTCAGGCGCACCTTCAATGCGACATCTTTACTTTTCAAAACTTTAAAGAGGTCTTTTGTAACAGCTTTTCCCAATGCAATGCATCTTTTGATTTCTTGACTGCTGCTTCCACTGATTATAGAACCAAGTGAAGCAAAATCTTGGACAACCTCAATCTTTTCTCCATTTATCATGAAGTTGCCTACTGACCCAGTTGCAAGGATTTTTGTTTTGTTGATGTTGAGGCGCAATCCATACTGAAGGCTGTTCTTTGATCTTCATTAGTAAATGTCTCAAATCCTCTTCCCTCTAGTTTATTATATTTAATGGCTGCTTTATATTCCACGGGGTGGGCATATCATCAGTGTAAACTCTTCTCTGTTGATGGACATTCTTTTTGTACCTAGATTTCTTTCTACTGCAAACAATACAGCAAGAAATTATCTGGAGCACAGGCCCTTACATGCTGAAGGTTTTATTCTAGGACAGGTCGTCAAGGGAGAGCTTCCAGGTTAGAGTAAATGTGTTATTATTAGTAGTAATTATTATTAGTGGTACTCGGATGTTGAATCCTGGGCTTTGCACATACTTTGCCAGTGATCTACCACTGAAGTCCTCCTCTAGCCCTTTATATTTTTAATCTTGAGACAATGTCTTGCTAAATGAAGCAGGTGGCCTCTGGCCTTGAGTTTATGATCCTCCTGCTTCCATGTCCCAAATTGCTGAGATTACAGGCATGCACCTCCATGCCCGGCTGAGTAAATGTATTTTTAATTTTAATATGTTGCTACATTCTTCCTGTCCTCCCACAAACTTTAACACTTTGTAATTCCTCTCACAAAGTATGTGTATATCTTTACCCATATCACCGATAATCCTTATCTTTTAAAATATTTAAGTATTTAAGACTTTTTACTAGTCTAATGGGTACAGATAAATATTATCATTTTAATTAGCATTTTCTCAGCATTAATGAATTTGGGTGTCTTTTCCTATTTCTTTGTTACTTGAATATGCTGCTCTGTGAATTGCTTATTCATATTGTTAAACACTTTTCTATTTCTTTGTCTTTATTCTTATTTAAGTTTTAAAATGTATTCTTACTTAACTGTCTATATGTTGCAGTTCAATTTATAGTATGGATATTAGTTCATTACCATCTGAGATACAAATATAATTTTCAAATCTATTATTTAACAATGGATTCTGTTTATGATAAACTTTCAAATATAGCTGGGTGCAGTGACTCACACCTGTCATCCCAGCAACCTGGGAGGCAGAGGGCAGGAGGATCACAGGTTCAAGTCCAGAGGCCGCCTGCATAATTTAGTGAGACTTTGTCTTAGGATAAAAAGATTAAAAAAGGGCTGGGAGTGCAGCCCAGAGATAGAGCTCTTGCAAAGTATGTGTGAAACCCTAGGTTCAACCTCCAAGGACAGAAAAAAAATTGAGATATATATATCTCCTTCTTGTTGTTGTTAGGTGCCATCAAGTAGTATCCGACTCATAGCGACCCTTATAAGGTTTTCAATGGCTAACTGTTTCGGGATGGCCTCGGGAGTGGATTGCCATGTCCTTGTCCCATTTTTGCGGTGCTGTGAATCAAACCCGAGACCTCAGAGACTGCAGAGCAGCGCTCTACCAACTGAGCTAAATCCCAGCCCGTATATCTCCTTAGGCCTACATTTTCTTTTTTCCAGTCCTGAATTTTCATTCTTTCCATTATCTTTCCGTAATCCTAACTCTAGATTTTATGTTGTGGCCTAATTTTTTTCTTGCAAGGGTCTTATCCTTCATATTTACTCACTTCATTCGCCTAGAATTTAGTTTTTATGGGATAATCCTGAGCTGTCCCTGGTTCCCTCGTGGGAATGACGAGTTCTGTCTGTCGCAGTCACCAACAGTCCACTACTTTTCCACTGAGGTGAACTCACCCCCTCGTCCTCACGGAAAGCTCTCTCACCCCGGGGTGGGCGTCTGCACTTGCTGCTCAGGCCTCTGCCCACTTGGTAGCCACAGGGACTTCACCCAGTGCCTCTGCTCCGTGTTCTGATCCCCAGCAACCAAAGCCTTCCCTTTATGCTCATTTTTCGTTTTCTCCTTCTTCATGGAAACGTGCATGCAGGGCGCGGGGGCGCACGCCTGTCATCCCAGCGGCTCGGGAGGCGGAGGTGTGAAGATCGCAAGTTCGAGACCAGAGGCAGTCTGAGTAACTTAGCCAGACCCTGTCTCAAAAAGTAAAAAAAAAAATGGGCTGGGGGTGCAGCTCAGTGTCCAGCACGTGCAGACGCTAGGCCCTAGGTTCAACCCCCCAGTACCGCGAAAAAAAAAAACTTTCATAAGAACTTTGATATCATTTTACACAGTTGAAACTTTCAGTTCTACTTGAAGTTATTTTAAATTTGCTTTGCCTTAATTTGGGGAGAATTCCCACTTTTATAATAACGAATTTCCTGATCTAAGAACATGACTATTGTTTCATGGGTCTAGATTTTTCTATTCTTCTGCAAGATTTTATATATTATCGTCTTATAGATATTGAGCCTGTCTTATAGAATTTATTCCCAAGTATTTTATAGTGCTTATCACTGTTCTGATAGGGGAGGCCATTGTTTGAGGATTTGTGTGTGTGTGTGTGTATGTGTGTGTGTGTGTGATTTTCATTTATACGTTCTTATTGTCAGAGTTGAGAAAAGCTATTAATTTTGTTTGTATTTTCACATATATATATGACAACTTGCCTATAGCCACAGCACCCTGGCATTCGATCCTGCCTGATCTTGGAAGCCAAGAAGTGTTGGCCTGGTTAGTCTTTGGATGGGAGACTGCTTGGGAACACCAAGTGCTGCAGGCTAGGGAGAAGGACCTGGCAACCCACCTCCGAAACAATCTACCGCTGAAAACCCTATGAATAGCAGAGAAGCACTGACAAGGGCTGGGCATGGCACAGTGTATGAGAGTGTTTCTTTCTGTTGTACACAGGGTTGCTATGAGTCAGACCTGACTCAACAGCTCCTAACAACCACAACGTGACAACTTACTACTACATTTTCAAATTACTTTTAATAGCTTTTTTATTTTCATATAAGTTCTTTGGGTTCACAGTATACAATCAATCCTCAGCAACTATGATTTCATTTCTGTTTTTCTCTGATACTTATACCAGAGCTGTTGATTCTCTTATCTTAACGAATTCACTAAAACTTTAGAAGACCACATTACAGTATTAGAGGCAAACCCTTCCAGTTCCTGATTGTAATCTCAGTGATTTAATATCTTGCCATTTAGGATTTAATATTTTAACATTTGTTGGTTTTTGTGAAACAATCTATATTGATGTTTCCTCTTCCTTCTATTTTATATGACGTTCTCATCAGGAATCACAGCTGTAATTTCACGTACTGCGTAAGACTCCACTGATATGGGCCATTTGTTGAGGTAATGTATTATATTAAGAACCTTTTTAAACATAGTGATCTGTTCTTGACTTCTGCTTGGCCATGGTATGTTATTCTGTTAATACAGTGCTAATATTTAATTTATAATTTTGGTAATTATATTTTAAAGGGAGATTAGTCTATATTTTTATTGTCTTTATTGAGTTTTTGTATTAAAAGTCATGCTACCTTTTTTTTTTTTTTTTTTTTGTGATACTGGGGGTTGAACCCGGGGCCTTGAGCCTGCATGCTCTGCAAGTGCTGGACCACTGAGCTGCGCCCCCAGCCCATTTTTTTACTTTTTGAGACAGGGTCTCGTTAAGTTACGCAGACTGCCTCTGGTCTCGAATTTGCCATTCTCCTGCCTCTGCCTCCCGAGACCCTGGGATTACAGGAATGCGCCACCACGCCCGGCAAACTCATGCTACCTTCTTTTTTTTTTTTTATTAGAAATTTTTAATGTACATCATAATGTGATTCATTTTGACATGCTTTTCGTTGTGACAATTTTCATATATGCAATTTGATTAGCATTATTCATATAGGTTACCCCTTACCCTCCTCTATGTTTCGCCCCTCCCCCCTTCCTATCTAAGTTTCCCATCCAAGCCTTCTCTATCTTTTACTATATAGTATTTTTCTATATGTCCTTGGGTTCCATTTCTGTTTAAGATAGAAACTTTTCCTGTAGTGGTCTTTGTTTCTATCTTGTTAGAACAATTACATGCGATTTCTAGTCCATTTATATTGACCTAATTCTTATCTTCCCTCCCCCCCTTTTAATGTGATCTGAACTTTGAGCAGGATTTTTCCTTCTTGTAACTTTGAGTCAGCTCTCTCATATGAGTGAGAACATGTGTTGTTTCTCTTTCTGAGCTTGTGTTCGTTCACTTAAAATAATTTTCTCTAATTCCATCCATTTTGCTGCGAATGACCCTATTTCATTTTTCTTGATTGCTGAATAGTATTCCATTGTGTATATGTACCATAGTTTTTTTAACCATTCTTCTGTTGAAGGGCACTTTGGTTGATTCCATATCCTTGCTATTGTGAAAAGCGCTGCGTTGAACATGGAGATGCAGGTGTCTCTGTGGTGTGATGACTCATCTCCCTTTGGGTAAATTCCCAATAGTGTTATAGCTGGGTCATATGGTAGATCTATTTTTAGTTTTTTGAGGTACCTCCATATTGATTTCCATAGTGGTTGTACCAATTTACAGCTCCACCAACAATGTAGAAATGTTCCCTTTTCCCCGCAACCTCGCCAGCATTTGTTGTTGTTTGTTTTATTGATCTTGGCCATTCTTACTGGTGTAAGGTGAAATCTCAGAGTTGTTTTGATTTGTCATGCTAGCTTCTTGAAATGAGTGTATTAATGTCTTGAAATTGTTTAAATAACATTAACATCACACATTTGTCAAGTCTTTTTTAAATTCCTATATGGTGATTTGTCATTGTTTCCTAGTTTTGTTATTAAAATATGACTTAGGGTCAGTGAAGATAAATTTATAGTCATTGGGCTCAAAGAAGACAAGAAGTTAACATCGTCTCTCTTGACGCATTAGTGGCCACCTTGACAGCAGGGAGGCAGAGGACATGCCCCACATCCACCTCAGGGCCATTGCTGACAGCAGTCCTCGGGTTTGTGTGCAGCGGGCACAGGCAGTCACCTCACCCACCGTGGGCTTTTGTGCAGTGGGGCACAGGGCCCCTGAGGCTCACCCACTGTGTGTTCATGGTAGCGTGGCAGGACACGGCTGGTTTGAAGCGAGAGGCTGACTTCAGCGCTGGCCTTGCCTGCTCCGGTTGTGTGGCCTTGGGCCTCGGTCCCCACAGCTGTCAAAGGAGCCAAATCCCCACCTTTGGCACCATGTGAGGACCAGAGGCCTGGTGTGGAGTGACCGCCTGCTGTCCTCCACGCTGGGCCAAGCGCCACAAGGTCCGGGAAGCCCGCTTCTCTGTGCACTTCCTGCCTCCCCCAGGAGCCCTGAGGCCCAGCCACGTGCTTCGGAGCAGCACCCCTGTGCTGGCTGTGGGGAGCTGGCCACCGCAGAGCGTCCACGTTGATGGTGGCGAGGAGGAGAGAGAAGAGAGAGGAGGAAGGAAACCGCCTGTTTCCTCTTTCATGTCCAGCCTTTGCATTTTCAAGGCCGCCCTGTGGTGACAGGGGTTCATTAGCGTTCCGTGGCTGGCGTAGGTTTTCACGGTGACTGTGGCTGCCTTGGGCGCCAGAGATCCAGCGGAGTGCCTCTCCCTCCGCTCGGAATGTGATGCAGCATGCGGCAAAAGACACCCCTTCTGGAGCTCTCGCGACACCGCGGTCACAGCTGCGAGCCCGCACCCACTGGTGACATCTCCATTCCTTTCAGACTGTTCAAGGCTGGCACCAGAACACGCCTGGGTCAGGACCGCCATGCACGCTTCTGCTGGGGCTTTGAAATCGTGAGGGGTGGGGAGCCAGAAAACCCAGCGCCTCTTCGCCCCCAGAATGTTCGTGTGTCATTGTGATGAGGGGTTTTCCCTTCAACTTGGGCCACGGAGGGTGACGTCGTGAGTCACCAGGGTGGACCTCACCCTCGCTACAGCAGAGGAGGGTAATGGCTCTGAAAGTAATGGGAGGTAGGAATGCTGAAGAGGAGGAGGAGGAGGGAGGAGGAGGAGGAAGAG
>VMDO01029299.1:0-22796 GCA_007922755.1 Pedetes capensis | reverse complement strand
TCTGATCTCCAACTTGCAATCTTCCGCCTCTGCCTCCCGAGTCACTGGGATTACAGGCATGCACCACCAATGATTGTATATTTCAAGCCTCAACTTACATGACACTTCTTCTTGGAAGCCTTCTCTTCTCATTTGAGCCCAAATTATTGTTTTGAGGTGCCATTGAGTGGCATCTGTCTCATAGTAACCCTATGTACAACTGATGAAACACTATCATCAGTGTTTCTCTGCTAGTCATATAGGGTTTTCAATGGCGGATTGATTTTTGGGAGTGGGTTGCCAGGTCCATCTCCCAAGCCTACAGCACCTGGTGTTCCTAGGTGGTCTCCCATCCAAGTACTAACCAGGCCTGACCCTGCTTAGCTTCCGGGATCAGATGCCACAGGGCTACAGCTGCATGCCCAACACAGATTAGTCACTTCTTTCTCTCTGATTATTAATTGCATTGGACTTCCATTATAGCATTAACTTCCATTTGCCTCATAGTATGGTCATTGCCACAGTCCTCTCCTTGACTAGTCTGAGCTCCACTGAAGTAACAAATGAGTCTTGCTCTGTTCTGTAGCTCCGACACAGTATTTGGCTACCCAGACCCTTCAAATACATGCTTGTTGATTGAAGGAATGAGTGCGTGAATCCATAGTTGCCCGAATGAGCACATCCCCAATCTCCAGAGACAGGGCAAGGGAAGGGCCATCTCCTTGCATGTCACCCTTCCTAAGGAGTTGATGTTTTTAACTGGTGATTTTCTTAAGGGAAGGAGCCACAATGGACCCATGATGAAGACAAGGCCAAGGCATGGCCAGTAGTGGGCGGCTCAGGAGGCAGACGGCAGGGCTCAAAGCCTGACCTCTAGATTCCAAGGCCCTCCTGAGCAATAGCCAGTTTTCGTGACCCACAGCATCAGTTTACTGCACTCAGTGTGGATGGAATCCACAAAGATTATTTTCTTATTCCCTTTTGCTGCCTGGAACCTGATGCCTTGCTATGTGAGCAGCTGACACATGCCAGCATTCTGTATGACATGCTGAGCAGGAAACAGGTTTGCTGGTGAGCAGGTTCCATTCATTTCTCACTTGGAACCTTCATGACTATGTTCCCATAACTTTGATCTCTGTTTTTCCCTCAGAATCTACCCACCCCCGGGGCCACGCCCCATCCTTCCCATCACCATTGATTCCCAAGAGTAGGGGCTGCTAGTGATTGAAGTTACAGGGATTGTCTCTGTGCCATCAAAATATAGCCTTATTAATGAAGTCTGTCGCTTGGCTGTAATAGTACAAAGCAATAAGCCTTCAATCCCCGCAGTAACACATGCCAGGACCCCATTCCCCTTGCAGACATCTGTGGGATGACTGCCAGGAAAATACAATTATGTGCTGGCACAGGAATAAATACAATTGCTTAACCTAAAAGTTCTGTGTTTTCATTTCCCCTCCTTTTCCAGTTCTCTATTCACTTCTTCTTTTTCCACTGCTCTTTATTTTCTGTTGTCCAATTATTCTCTTCTCATATGGGTTTTGAATCTTAAAGATGCGTTGCTGTTCCTTCTCACTTTGATTGAAACCTCTAAGCTGGGAAGTATTTCTTCTTCTAGAAGGTTCCAACATCTCTTTCCTTATGCTCCAACAGTGTTTCCATTCCTTTACTGTTTACTTCTTAGCACCATTTCTGTTTCTCACCTGAGTTGCCCTCTTTTGCCTGTCCAGCTACACAGCCCTGTTTCTCTTGCACTGTCCCACCCCTGGGACCTCCCCATGCCCTCTTGGCTGTTTCCCTTCTCCCTTTCTCTAGCTTAGATTCTTCTTGCCTCATACGCACATCATTTCAGTGACTGCTGTTTCATGGCCTTGTCTTTCCCCTAAGGGGAAAATGATTTGGCCTTAAAAGAAATGAAGAACTTTCAACTCACTAGTGCAATCTGAAAACTGGACTTAAAAGAAATGAAGAACTTTCTAATAATTCACACAATCTGAAAACTGCGTAGGCCACTGACGGGCAGTGAAATCTAGCTCTGGATGTGGTCTGGGAGAGTATGGACAGCCATTAGGTAGAGATGTTGGTGAAGGGATTCAGACATGGAATGGAATGCAGGTGGGGAGAGGTGAAGGTAAACAGCTTCAGGTGACCCCTCCAGAGGTCTTGTGGAAGGGATGAAGGGTAAAGGAATGAGGGTGAAAGTGACCTTTGCACTCTGTATACCTCCCTGTGAGACAGACATTGTTTGGAGAGCAATGGACAGGGACTGCTTTGGATCCTTTCCTAAAGAAAGTGACCAGTGCCTTTTGGAGACTATAAGCAGCTTAGAGAATACGGTTTTAAATTTGCTAAAGAGTTATCAACCAAGATGTTTTTTTCTTTTCTTTTCTTTTTTTTTTTTTTTTGTGGTACTGGGGGTTGAACTCAGGGCCTCGCTCCAGCATGCTGTGCAAGTGCTGGACCACTGAGCTGCACCCTCAAGCCCATTTTTTTACTTTTTCAAAGAGGGTCTCGCTAAGTTACGCAGACTGCCTCTGGTCTCAAACTTGCGATCCTCCTGCCTCGGCCTCCCGAGCCACTGGGATTACAGGCATGCACCACTGTGCCCGGCTCACCAAGATGTAATTTTATCAGAGTACATAGTGACTTACCCGGGGTAGTAAGTCACTATGGACACATATGGACACATAAGCTGTCCAGTTTGCTAAACTAAGAGTTACATCTCAAGATAATGTAAGTATTTATCAGTCAATATGAAATGTGCATATATGTCATGCCTGCAGCTACAGCCCTGTGGCATCCGATCCCGTCAGATCTCGGAAGCTAAGCAGGGTCGGGCCTGGTTAGTACCTGGATGGGAGACGGCCTGGGAACAACAGGTGCTATAGGCTTGGGAGAAGGACCTGGCAACCCCCTCCCAAAAATCAATCTGCCATTGAAAACCCTATGAACAGCAGAGAAGCACTGACAATAGTGTTTCCCCTGTTGTACAGAGGGTCACTATGAGTCGGATACCGACTCGATGGCACCTAACAACAACAACATATATGTCATGGGGTGGTCATATGAGGACACTGCCTGTGTAGCAGATGGAGCAACCAACTCATTGATTGTTTCCATTGAGTTTTCCCTCTCCCAATAAGAACAATTAATAATTCTCAGGTGTAGACATCGCACTCAGTGCAATCACACGATGATAGCACTCAGTGCAATCACACGATGATAGCACTCAGGATTCACGGGAAGAAGAGAAGGGGGATTGGATAGTGAAAATTCATTTTGGGAACATGATTAGGACATAAAGTGGAGGGACCCAATGGGAAGGCAACTGAGGAGAAAAAACTGGATGAACCTTATAGAAATAGCTTTGTTGGCATTAAAACTGAGTAGGCAAGTGTGAAGGCAGGCCAGGAAAGGTAAAAAGATGCCAAGTGGCCCAAACCCACAGCTACAAAGATGTATAGGGGAAAAAGGAAAATTCTACTACAAAGAGTGGCAGCTAGCTCACTAAGAAAGAATATAAAAAACAGAAGGGAGATGTTGAACTAAAACATAAAGAAGATATAGTTGGAAAGGAATGAAGACTTCAATGAAATATATCCACTGGCAGCCCTGGATCCTTATAAGTGAGAAGGGGCAGAAGCATTCCATTTTGTTTTGACCTAACTGCAAAATACATTACATGTATCCATTAATGACGACAAATACACCTCATGAGTGGCTAACTTGAATAAAAAAAGACAAAGCATCATGCTATAAGCCACATTGTTGTTGTTGTTGTTAGGTGCCGTCGAGTCGGTACCCCACTCATAGCGACCCTCATAGGGTTTTCAATGGCTGACAGTTTCGGGATTGCCTTGGGAGTGGGTTGCCAGGCTCTTCTCCCATTTTTGCGGTGCTGGGAATTGAATTTGGGATCTCAGAGACAGCAGCGCAGCGCTCTACCCACTGAGCTAAATTCCAGCCCCATAATAGAGGAATCATAAAATGAATGGTGAAAGCTCATGCCACAATCTCACTTATGGCAAGACCAATAAAGAATCTATACTTAGCCATATTAAAATGCAACCAACAGCAACAAAAACAGATAAAACTGGGGTGTTATAGCCTGCCACTTCTTCTGAAAATATATTCTAAAGAATAATAGAGATAAATACAGTAATCAATCTGTTATTGTCCAAAGAAGAATAGGACACCGGGTGGTAATATTCATGGCTTGGATGAAAAACAAACCAAACACATAAATTAGGTATTGATATCACAAGGTGAGGCATTGGTATCCTCATATACTTCTTGTGATTTTCTTTCAGGGAGCTTTTCCCACACTAATTAGGAAGGATATTCTGGAAGCTAAATATTCAAATAATACCTTAGCATATACTGTAAAAATTCTACCTCCTACAACTCCCCAGGGGTAAATGTATTTCCTATGCATATGCCTAAATGGGCTCAGAATACAATGTCTTTGACATCTTTGCACGTTAATACGTGTAGCACTACCTCATTCTTTTTTTTTTTTTTTAACTTTTTTGAGACAGGGTCTCGCTAAGTATGCAGACTTTCTCTGGTCTCAAACTTGCAATCCTTCTGCCTCTGCTTCCCAAGCTCCTGGGATTACAGGCCTGCACCACTATGCCCGGCTTACCTCATTCTTTTTAACCATTGCAAGGAATTCCATAGGATGAATGTAACAATTAGTGACTTCCCATGGATGGGCATTTAGGGCATTTCTAATCTCTCCCTGTATAAAGAATGCTTGAGTGAACATCCCTGGATATACATCTTGTGCATATATCACTATACAATACATTTCTAGTATCCTGGTATGTAGGAAAGGCAGCTATATGAGGGAAAAATTATAGGAACAAAACCCACATAGGGTCAGGCATTGTGGCGATACCTGTACACTCAGCTACTTAGGAGTTTGAGACATGAAGGTTGTGAGTCGAGCCCAGCCTTGGCAGCACAGTGAGAACCTCTCCCAGAGAACCCAAAACCAAAACCCAAACCGAAAACCAAATATTCACTTCCAGAGGCAGCTTGTGTAACTTGGCGAGACCCTGTCTTAAGATAGAAAATAAAAAAGGGGGGGGCTGGGGTACAGCCCAGTTGTAGAGTGTTTGCAAAGTATGCATGAGGCCCTGGGTTCAGCTCCTCAAAATTGCAAGAAAAAAAAAAAAAAAAGAAAAGGAAAAGAAAAAAGAAAACCAGCATGACACTAGTCTTCAAAATTGGATTACAGAACAAATTTTAGTATGTAAGCCACTTTGATGGCCCTCAGTTGGACCAATTTCCAATATTTATTTTTGATTTTCACAATTTCAAGATGCTGAGAACATTTCTCAGAGAAGAGAATCCAAATGATTAAAGGGGTGGAAAATAGGTCTTTCGATGAAGTGCTAAAGAAAATATCATTGTCTAGTGACCTTTAACTCACTTCCAAAAGTGGTGACATTTTGGTCCTGAGACCCATGGACAGTTATTGGTGGGGCAAGTTTAATGCCAGTACTAAGTTCACTGCTCAGCCTGCAAACCCACAACCGCATAAGCAGCAAGCAACAATGTAAAGGGAAAATCAAAATGAGCAATCTGTAATTAGATATGCAATGTCACCAGAGAAAGCAATTTACTAAAGGGATTACAATGATTAAAGATGCATTCCCCTTAAATACTGACTGTTATCTTCGATTGATTTGTCTGAATCGGTTCTCCCTACACCATGCAGAATTCCAGTTGGATGGCAATTTCTGGTTGTCTTTTTAATTTCTCTGCCAAGAGATTAGAGGAAGTAAGTTGAGCCTCTCCAGTCACTATAATTTCCTCACAAATGGAAGAAGTATTAACACAGGGCTATAGAGGCAGATTACAGTTTAGGTCACCCAGGGTAGAAATCTGAAGCCCCTTTTTAACTAACAACAAGGTAAGTAATCCTTAAATCTTTTTTCTTTACTATTAAGGGTAAGACCAAGTTTAGGAGGCCTCCTTTCAATTTGATTTTTTTTTCTTTTTCGGTTTCACCTTTCTCATGCTCCAGCCAGCTAAGCAGCATTTAGAGGATACAGAGCCCTCCAAAGAGACTAATGCAACCTGTTTCACCTACATGCGTTTCTCAGCTTATCTTCTTTTCTCTCTCTCTCTTTTCAGTGGTATTGGGGAGTTCAATCCAAGGCCTCACACATACTTTGCAAGAGCTCTACCACTGAGCTGCACACTCATCATATTTTTAAATTTTTTTTTATCTTGAGACAAGGTCGCACTAAGCTATGCAGGCCACCTCTGGCCTTGAACGTGCAATCCTCCTGCCTCTGCCTCCCAAGTTGCTGGATTATAGGTATGAAGCACTGTGCCTGGCTTAGCCTGCCTTCTTTATCTCACTACTTTTTTCTCCTTCTGCTATAGCCTCTTTCCCTAAAACCTCTTCTAATGCTTGCCATTTCCTTTTTGGAATACTTTTCTTGAGGAGAGTAGGGTTGAAAATGTATAAAGTCTGGATGCGGGTCTCTGTTACCATGACCTGAGTTCTTATAAATCATTTCAGTTTAGGCCCAGTGGTGGCTCATGCCTGTAATCCCAGCAATTTGTGAGGCAGAGGCAAGAGGAAGCCTGTCTCAAGATAAAAAGTAAAAAATGGGCTGCAGTGCAACTCAGTGGTAGAGGGCTTGCAAAGCACACGTGAGGTCCTGAGGTCAACTCCAAGTACCACCAAATAAATAAATAGAAAAATAAATAAAATGAAAAAACATTTCAGTTTAAATGCATGATCGTGAATATTCTGTTGAAGTGGATGAATGGTAGATGTAGCAGCCACACGTGGATGGGTTTACGTTACGCATATTTAGTACAATGTAATTAACTCATTAAATATTTACTGACTATTAGGAACATCTACTGATGTACTAGGCCCACAGCTATACCACTGTGGTGTCTTATCTCGTTAGATCTTGGAAGCCAAGCACAGTCTGGCCTGGTCAGTCCTTGGATGGGAGACCGCCTGTGAACACCAGGTGTTGTAGGCTTGGGAGACAGACCTGGCAACCCACACCCAAAAACCAATCATTAGCCATTGAAAAGCCTATGAATAGCAGAGAAATACTGACAATAGTGCTGGGCACGGCACAGTGTTGGGGAGTGTTTAGTTCTGTTGTACATAGGGTTGCTTTGAATTGGACCAGACTCAACAATAACAACATAAATGTACTAGGGAGTAGGCAGCCAGGCACTGAGGCTGCAGGACAAGCCATGGAACCTGCCTGTTGCCTGTGGCAGGAGGCAGACACCCGATCCCAGTGTTGGGAAGAGCAATAGTGAATAGGAACTGGGTCCCTGTTGTCTGCTGGCTACTGTGCCAGGTGCTGTGGAGAATACAGAGCTGAGGACTACTCAGTGTTGCCCTCCAAGAGCTCTCTATCTGGTGAAGCAAATGATTCATGCACAAAAATAACCTGTACTTCAAGTCCGAATGTGAGAAGTGCCACAGAGAGGCATGAGCCAAGTGCCCTGGGAATTTCAAGCAGGGACAGAGCCTGCTGGGGATCCTGAGAAAAGAAACCTAAGGAAGACTGGTCCATGACCTGTTTTGTTCTGTTCTTATTTAGTTGTCCTCCTCCTCAAGTGCGACAAGGTATTCTAATATTATCTGAAAATCTTGACGTACTTCATAAGCATGATATTTTTGTTGCTGTTTCTGTGCTTTTGAGACAGGGTCTCACTATGCACTCCACACTGGCCTCGAACTCATGATCCTCCTGCCTCCGCCTCCCAAGTGCTGGAATTACAGGGGTGAGCCACCATGCCCAGCATGGTGTGATGCTATTTTTTTATTTGGGACAACCACAAACATTTTTAACAAAACACTGCTCTGGAACTTAAGAAAATCTTTCCTGTTTTCCAGTTACTCCCTACCACTTTTAAGATCCACCCTTTTTCTCTATTTCTGTCTGTCTCCCTCTCTAATCTTTATTGCTTGATGAGCTGAAGCGTTCAGGCAAGGATTGTTTTGGGCTGTGGTCTTAGTCACTGACTGACTAACAGGTCACCCAAGTCAATAACCCTGGGCTGAACGTGCAGAAGGCCAGGATTGCTGGCCGTGCCCTGTCACCTGAGGTTCGCTATCCCTGCACTTGGGGCCATTTCCAAGGTCCTGCCTGGCTCTCTGGTGTTCATCGTATCTGAGTACAGGCACGGTGGGGTGCAGCTGCTCTTCAAATGAAACCCTACACCCTTTCAAACACCCGGCAGTCTTTCTACTTTCTCAGCTTGTGAGGCTCTGAAGATTTCCCTCTGTACATATTTCCAGCATGATGCGAGATGCCAGTTAGTCAAGAGAGATTTAGGAGAATGTCTTTTCAATGCAGACTCCAAGAAAAAGGAGTTCTCTTTCCCCTGGAGTTTGTGCCATTAGCTGTATGTCCATTTCTTCGCACATTTTATGAAATGAAGAGCAGATTTGTTGCCATTATTTAAAAAAAATCCCTGAGTCAGTCATTCCCCATTATAAACATATAGGAAAATATCACATCGTCACCCATAACTATATATTATCTGTCAACTAAAAATAAAGTTAAAAGAAAACCGTGGATGTGTTTCTTGGCTTTTCCCAATTATTGAAATGAGCATAATTAAAAGCTAGCCAGAAATCATCAAAGGAGTCAGATGCAGTGAGATAAGGGAGACAAATCTTCTGTGCCTCATATTTGCATTTCCACTTAAAGAAAAAAAAGTGACAGACTGGTCTTACTGAGGAAGACAAGGCATATTCTTCCTTCCACACAGTTTCTGATGAAGAGGCCCTTCTACTGGCTGTCCTCAACTTCCAATTTGCCCCCTCCTTCTCCACAATCACCCATTTTAAAATATCACCTCACCGTAGCTAAGAAATACATCACTACTGTGGTGATGGGAAGGTTTCAACCAGAATATTGGTAAACACAGACTATCAGCTTGAATTACTGAAATTAGCAAGGCTAATGCAGTGCCACTATTCAAAACAGTGCCAATTTGGAATTTCTTAATGGCCTCAGGAGAGGGAGTCTTTATACATCCTACAATCTCTCTTCTTTCTTACCTAAATTCCTTCTCAGAGATGTTGTGAATGGCCTGTTTTGCAGCCAACACAAACTTTGTCCGGTAAAATAATGTAAGGAACTCAGAACGAAAAGAGATTAGCTGTTCCTGGCTCCTGTTATTTTAAAGCAGAAATAACTTCGGCTTCTACTGATTCATAGACAAAGCTTGAAATGCAAAGCATGCTCAACTCTAGATTCAGCATGAAAAGGACCTTAAAATACGCCCAAAGTGCAAGTAATGGACTTATTAAAGGGAAGAAAAGAGGTACTTTTCACACACTCCCAAGCTCTTTAGTCCTGTCATATCAGTAATCTTGCTTAAGAATTTCATCCTAGTTACATTTTCCTCCTTTTAAATATCCTCGGGACTCAAATGGCATCAAATATTGAGGCTTGTAAGACATTAATTTCTTTATGCTAATTATGAGAAAGGCATGTAACGTGCACAAGTGATAGAACTTGGAGCACTTGCGGTGATTTCAGTAGGAATTAAAAATCAGCTCTGTAGTTTCAACTGAACACCTGATAGTTTATCAACATGGATATTTTAGGAAGCAAACTTCGAGTATCTTCTTTGGACAATTCTTGGCACTGGTTCAGAACAAGTGCATTTTTTCATTAGGAAATTTAGTTTATATTTGATGACAAAAACATGAACTACACCATTTCGATGGTTATGAAAATATTTATTAAATCAAAATAACATGGGAGACTTTCAAGCCACAGTGTACCAACGCACATAGTTCTAAAATATGTGCATGCACACACAAAACAAGCTTTCTGTTTTAACTTTAAGAGAAATTTAAAAAGTGAAAATAAGGCCAGAAAAACATTTAGGTATCTTGGAATATTTATGTGAAAAATAAAAGTCAAAGGAGTCACGAGTATTTTTCCAAGCAGGATTAAATAAGGAGGCAGCCTGGTCACATTCCCTTTAGAGGTATTAAATTCTCCTTCTGATTTCCCACTTATTTTCCCTAATATTAAGAATAAATTACCCTAGCCTGCTCACGGCCCTGGGTTTAATTCCCAGAACTGAAAAAAAAATTGCTTAATGTCTTTGCCTTGGTCTCCATTTGTCATGCAGGTAATATATAGGACAGTAGGACTTACATGAAATTTGCCATTCTGATTAGATACTAGTGTGCTTCCACAGGATTAGTTAGAAATGGGGCAGTGTGAGAGGCTGAACATCCTGGTCACGGCCTAGCTAAGTGACCAAAGTCCTTCAAGTCTGAGCTGTTGTTTGCTATCCTACAAAATAAGGACAGTACCATTCCTTCTCAGGATCGTAGAGGGAATTAAGTGAGACATTACATACATCTCAGTTCATGGGTGAACAAGAAGGAAGGGGGGGAACAAGGAGAAAGAAGAAGGACAATGAAAATGTGTTACTGCTCCAGAATAGGGGCAGGGAAGAATTATGCAAGACTGCATTTATGTGTACTTAAAATTTGTTTAGGAACCAAAAAATGAAGCTGGGCTACAGGACTCCAAAACACTTGGGAGCAAAAAAGGCAAGCTAACTAATGGTATGTCTACAAGACAAAAAGTTGTTTGTTGAAATTGACCTTTTTTCTTTCATGGAAATCAGTCCAAGTAATTTGCATCTAGATAGTTACATTGAATTTGAATATACATTCAGTGCATTTAGTGGTAGTTAATATTGAAAAACATTAAAACAATCAGATCTATAAATTCTGTTCAAAAGAGCAAATAAGAAGCTGGGCGTGGTGGTGCACATCTGTTTGTAATCCCAGCGGCTTCAGAGGCAGAGGCAGGAGGATCGCAAGTTCAAGACCAGTGGCAGTGTGCGTAATTTAGCGAGACCCTATCTCAAAAAGTAAAAAAAAAAAAAAAAAAAAGGGCTGGGGGTGCAGCACAGTGGTCCAGCACTTGCAAAACATGCAAGCACAAGACCCTGGGTTCAATCCTCAGTACCACACACAAAAAAAAGGCAAATAAGAGATAACAGCTAAGTCTAAAGATATGAAATATGTTATTGCTACGTTATTGTATTAAGTTCCAGCAACTATTTTGAGAAGCCAGATCTCACCTTGTCAGATAGAAATCAAATCATTGCTCTTCAAACATTATTACTGATTAAAAACAAAAAGCTAGCACATGAGGGCAGTTTTGCGATAACAAAGTTCAAGTACTTGCCTTTTCATTTTGAGGTAGTTTAGTCGACTTGGCTCTTCATTTTCTGACAAGATTTCGCTAAATTTTAGTCCTACATTGCCAGGACCCCATTCACAGGCATGAATGAATATTTTACTTAACCAGGCATAACCTTACTTGCCAGTTCCCATATGGGAAGAGGTAGGGCTCTAGCCAACCATTTCATGGGGTTTTATTCCCTACTCCCAGGCTGCATCTAGAATTACTTGGGGGAGAGTGCGAGAGAGGTTAGATCAACTATAAATCATGAAATCATAACTTAGATGTGAGGAACTAAAAGGGGTCCGAGAATCAAGTGTGGGATTTAGGCCCACCCTGGAGTGACCTGCCTGTCTGTTAGCTTAGTTTGGGCCCATTTATAAGCTAGAACTCTGCCACTAGCTCAACAGCCTTCTAAGAAAGACAAATCCACTGAAGTGACAGGAATCTGTCTCCACCAAGAAATGTGATGGCATTGTTATATTTCTATTTGGGACAAAAAAATTGCAAAGTAGGACAAGTATACCTGTGTTCTCCTCTAATGTCACTTCTGTTGTAGTCCTTCCTTATCCTCTAATGAGATTTGTTGACTTAATGCTGCTGTTTTGGAGCTGATCAG
The DNA here is from genome assembly GCA_007922755.1 of Pedetes capensis. Lineage (NCBI taxonomy): Eukaryota > Metazoa > Chordata > Mammalia > Rodentia > Pedetidae > Pedetes > Pedetes capensis. Next base: position 10,973 of record VMDO01029299.1, on the reverse strand, counting down.
ATCAATCTTACTGGGTTGGCATTGCTCAGATCGAATTCTCTCAACATATTGCTGTCTTTCATCAAATGCAGTCTCAAACTCCATTTCTGCTGGTGTTTGGTTTAAGTGGCAATGGGTGCTCATGAGTAAGGCAGAAAATCTGGTTCCTATCCAATTATTCATACTGTGTACACTTTGTTGTTGTTGTTAGGTGCCGTCGAGTCGGTGTCCGACTCATAGTGACCCTACTTACAACAGGCGAAACACTTGTCAGTGCTTCTCTGCTGTTCATAGGGTTTTCAATGGCACATTGATTTTTGGGAGTGGGTTGCTGGGTCCATCTCTAAGCCTGAAGCTCCTGGTGTTCCCAGGTGGTCTCCCATCCAAATATTAACCAGTGCGGACCCTGCTTAGCTTCCGAGATATGACAGGATCAGATGCCACAGGGCTACAGCTGCAAGCTATATACACTTTAGGAATAGGAAAACAATCAGAATGGAAGGTCGTGTGGTACTGTGGTAAAAGTCCTAGACTTGGAGTCAATAAATGTAGCCATGAGTACTAGGTCTACTACATTATCAATACTGATCTGGGGAAGGTCAGATAGTTTTTCAGGACCATAGTTTCTTCACCTATAAAATAGGGTTGCAGTAAGGACATGTTGGGGCTGGGATTTAGCTCAGTTGGAAGAGCGCTGCGCTGCAGTCTCTGAGGTCCCTGAGTTCAATTCCCAGCACCACAAAAATGGGAGAAGGGCCTGGCAATCCACTCCCGAGGCAATCCCGAAACGGTCAACCATTGAAAACCCTATGAGGGTTGCTATGAGTCAGATACCGACTCGAGGGCACCTAACAACAACAACAACAACAACAAGGACAAGTAAAATATGTAGCATGGTGCCTAGCTGGAGCTAAATAAATGTAAGCATTCTGTGAAAAGGTGAATAGGGATGGGAGATTCTTAACTCTCTTTGGTCCTAAAGATGGAAAATGCCTTTTGAAAATCTTGTGTGCTTTAATTATGTATGCCAAAGGACCTAAGATGAGGAACTTTAATTCTCTTGTAGATATAAATCTCACTAAAGTAACAATTTGCAAATTCTTTCTCACAAGGATTTTGGTAGAACCAATACAAATATGCTAGTAACACAAGCCATAAGAAGAATGGAAGATGAATAATCAATATAACCACTATGAAAATATCAGGCAGATGCTTTTCTTTCAACTGGTTCAAAGTTGCTAAGTCTTCATGCTGGTGTCTCCTTTTTAAACAAATATGTTGCTACAGATGGTTTATATCTTTTCCATTAAACTGTGGGATTTCACATGTATGGGAGGTGCTAGGCAAAGATGCAGAAACTACCATATCTTTAATAACCCATTATAATACAGTCAGGCTTTTCCAACACCCACTGCCCTTTGCTCCCCTTAGTTGCTCAATCCTCACCCCCACAGTAGCCATGTAGGAATAAATAAAAGCATACCTTGGGAACAGTTGTTACAACTCTGCTCACAAGCCAGCAGTGCCTCACCATTGTGTTCACAGGATTAAGTCTAAACCCTTGGGTCTTCCTTCCCCCTACAGAGCAAATGCTGCCATATACAGTCTTTTTATCCTGATTCTGCCTAACCCAGTGTTAGATGCTCAGTAAATACATGTGAGTTGAGCTGAAATAACTGGTTGAATTGAAATAGCTACCTCAAATCACATCTTCAGGGCTAAGATTTAGCTCAGCTTGTAGAGCTCCACTCTGCAGTCTCTGAGGTCCCAAGTTCAATTCTTAGCACTGCAAAAATGGGAGAAGGACATGGCAATCCACTCCCAAGGCAATCCCGAAACAGTCAGCCATTGAAAACCCTATGAGGGTCTCTATGAGACGGACACAATTCAATAGCACCTAACAACAACAACAACAACAACAACAACAACAACAACAACCAAATCTTCATTTCTTATGCCTTCCCAAATCAAAGGTGATAACAGAAGATTCTTGTGTCATTAGTAAGGTCACTTTCACTACGTATATATAATTATCTAGAGTGGAACTTGGGAAATGTTGAGGGTCCTTCCTAATAATAGTTAAAGGGTCCACCCCCAAATGACATTTATAACTGTGGAGCCCTTAACAGATTTATGCTTCTTGGTAGAACAGAGCCATGAAATAATTTCAGGTAAGAAGGAAAAGCATTCCTGAAATCCCATGGAGCAGAACAGGAAGAACTTGAGGAAGATATAGACCTAACCTCATAGTCAAGCTCTACCCCTTGCCAGCAGTAAGACTTGGTGAAAGTTGCTTCACTTTTGTAAGCCTCAATTCTGTCGTCTTTCAAGTGGGCATGAACAGGGGGCCATGATGCACTCCTGCAATCCCAGTGACTCAGGAGGCAGAAGCAGGAAGATGGAAAGTTTGAGGTGAGAGGCAACCTGTATAATAAGTTAGTGAGACCCTGTCTCAACATAAAAAATTAAACAGGGGCTGGATTGCGGCTCAGTGCTAGAGTGCTTCCTGAGCATGCACAAGGCCCGGGTTCAAGCCCTAAGTACTGAAAAAGAAAGTGGGCATGATTACCTCCCCTACAAGTTGTGGAGAGAATTAAATGAGAGAATCTATGCAAAGTTATTTTAAAAGGATCAGTGCTTAGGGATATCTCAATAAATAACTGTTGATCAAAATGAACAATGACTATATAATTTTTCTAAATAAATAAGTCAGACCCCAAATCTGATTTACTATGGACAATACGGGCTGGGATTTAGCTCAGTCGGTAGAGCGCTGCGCTGTAGTCTCTGAGGTCCCAAGTTCAATTCCCAGCACCACAAAAATGGGAGAAAGACCTGGCAATCCACTCCCAAGGCAATCCCGAAGCAGTCAGCCATTGAAAACCCTATAAGGGTCGCTATGAGTCGGATACCGACTTGACGGCACCTAACAACAACAACAACATGGACAATACAGACAATATTATTTGCTAAACACAATAGAGTTTTACACATAGACTTTGCCAGACTCCGTCATGATATACCACCGTGTGCACTGCTGCTCATGGTATTTCTCCAGAGACTATCATTTATTTGGATGGCATTATGTTTTATGGCAAGATGGATAGACCATTTTTCTGGCATGTGAGGGCCAGGGGAAGGGAGTGATGGATTCAGAAGTATAGCTCAGGAAATACCATCTCCCTCCAGACTCCTGTAGGGTGCTTCTCCTCTGGAGAGGACATGTGAGGCCTGATCTATATGCAGGCACTTCTGTTAATAGCATGCGGCACTAGGGTTTATTTTGGTTTTTCATATTTTAATAAAAATGTAAAAAACTCTACCCATATGGTGGTGAAATGGAAGTCAAACATGTCCTGGCACAGCTACTTGCCTCCTCACCCCATCAAAATCTTTAGTTGTACTGCAGCTAAGCCTGGGAAATCTCTTAAGATCATTTGGTGTATCAAACTGAACATAACATTCATGTATAGCTGCGGCTGTCCTATGCAAATGAAAGACTCATCAATTGGTTTTCTCAGGGGAAGGTAAGCAGACTCCCAGCAAAAACGTGGCCCAAGTTTCTTCCTCCTACCGAGAGGGCCTCATCCCCTTGACCTCACCTTACCTTGCACCACCAGCTTCACAGAGCCCAGGGACGCTGACACCACCTGACCCTGTGATTTAGCTCAAGTCTGGCTTCTAGGCTTGAGAAATAGACTGGTCCAAAGTGATAAATGATTAACAGAAATAAATGCCTAAAAGTCTGTACAGGTAGCAATAGCTCTTAAGAGGACAGGGAAGACAGAATCAAACTAACACATTAAGTTACCTCCCTCCACACCTCAGTGACTCCTAAGTGGGAATTGCTTTAAGAGTCGGAAGGGCAGAAGAAAGCCTGGTGGGTATCTCCCCAGTGGTTCTCCTGTTCTGACAGCAGGAGGCAGCTCTAAGGAAGACATTCTTGTCAGGCAAGTACTGTCATTCTGCATACCAGGCCATGGGTAGAATCCTGAGTTTCCAGGAAAATTCTCGTGGGTGAGAAACATACATGTAACTATGTCACAGTGTTGCATATCCAACTTGTCCCATTCTCTAGGCCCTTATTATGGTTCTAAGAAATAAGAATCAACAGCACATACTAACTGCCTGGCATGTTTAACAATTATGGCTAAGTTTATGAGAGGTCAAATCCCACCTCACTGAGCAGCATCTCCAATTTGAGAGAGAGCACAGAACACTGAAGAGAGCTGCCTATTTGGCCAGTAAAAGACCATACTCACACGCTCCTTGCTAGACAAGGCAGCAGTCCACAGCACAGCCCTGTCAGTTTGTTGCTTTTCTTCCATTTGAGTTCCCTGATTCATGTGTGAGTTTATCCTTGCTTCATTTCCTGAAAGTGTCAGGGAAAGCTAATGACCAATGTCTCTGACACTGTGAAAATAATTTTCTCTCCTTTCCCTAGCAGTATTTTTCTTAACAAAATATAAAAATGTAGTTTAACTGAAAGTCAACTTGGAACTCAACCTACTCCATGTATTTGCCAAAAAGGGATTGCAGAGAGGCCCAAGCCCAACAAATGAAAACTATGGCCCATTTAGGACGCATGTTTTCCTCTTGACTTTAGCAGAGGGAAATTTTAGGAGAAACCAAAGCACTTCTCATTTATTTACACATAAAAAATTAAATGGTCTTTTGAATGTAGCAAAAATTTAAGGGAACCTTTCAAAGAAACTTTGAGAAAAATGGAAACCACATTGGTTAAGTATAAATAAACTACCACATTAGCTGAAAAAGGCTTAAAACTTGATGCAACATTTTGAATGAATTCAGTTCTTGGCAAAGAATGAACTCCAGGCCCTACATGTTGTTACTGTTGTGTGTGGCATATGTTGTTGTTGTTAGGTGCTATCGAGTTGAGTCAGACTCATAGTGACCCTTGTATATAGTTAGATGGTTGATTATTTTTGGAGTGGGCTGCCATGTCCTTCCTCCAATAGGAGGAGCAAAATCCTCAGAAAATAGCCAGAGAGCTAGAATGAAGCACCCAGGTCCCCAAATTGCATTGTGCAACTTGATTTCCAATTTGTTGTTGTGGTTAGGTGCCATCGAGTTAGGTCCTGCTCATAGCAACCCTATACACAACAGAATGAAACACTCCCCAACACCGTGCCATGCCTGGCACTATGCCAGTGCTTCTCTGCTACTCACTGGGTTTTAAATAGCTGATTGCTTTGGCATTGCTTCAGGAGTGAATGGCCACATCCTTCTTTAATTTTTGTGGTGCTGGGGGTCGAACCCATGGCCTCAGAGAGTGCAGAGCAGCACTCTACCAACTGAGCCAAATCCCAGGCCAGATCTCCAATTTAGGAACAGAGAAGTCATTTTGCTATCAGTCACAAGGGATAGCTACCTTTTGTAGGCTTATGAAGAAGCCATTGGAAGGCAAGTAACAGATACCACAGAAGTAATGGAAAGCATGTCCCACCCTCTCTACCATATTGCCATTTCTAAAGGGGTGTGGCTATTTTCTCCACATTCCCCCTGGGCTAAGGGTACAAAGTTGAACTACAGACATGGTCTCTGTCATCAAAGACAGCTATAATTGATAGAGCCCTTTCTATGTGGGTTCTTAGCATACACTGTATCAGTTATCCTTATAAGAATGCTATAGGACAGGTATTATTTCCATTTTAGACATTTGGAGCCTGACATTCAAAGAATTTGACCCAAAGCTACATAATTCATAAGTGGCTATCCTCTTACCTACTGGGCTACACAGCCTCAAACAGGTACAGAGAAATAGACAAAGTTTAGAGGAGGGAATATTTACTTCTCAATTGGGTAGAAGGTTTTTTTTAGGACCAAGGAAGATTTTATGGAGGAAAAAACATTTAAAGTGGGGCTTTAAAACATGGGCAGGATTCGGATATGTGAAGGCTGAGGGGAAGGACTAAGTAGAAGGAGAGATATAACTGTTCTAGATAGAAAAAGATACCATAGAGGCACAAAGGCATGGAAAAATGGAAAATTCTCAAGAAGCAGTTTGGCTGGGCTACATGAGGAAAATCAAGAAATTAGACTGAAATGGCCCACTAGGATGAGATTGTAGAAGGTCATGAATAAACAGACCACAAATGAAGAAATGAATGAATAGGTCTTTCAGTAGTTGCCTAATAAAGATGAGCTTTCAGCCTTGGAGCCATAATCCTTTAAAAGCTATGCCTGTCCTCTCTTTCTGACTCCAGCCAAGCACCAGGAAGATTTGAGAACCAACTATGGGATTGTAAGGGTGGATGGAGTGGGGTGTGTGTGACTAATTCAGAAACTATAGTCCCCATCCCAAGAAGCAGAGAACAAGAGTTGTCTTTCCTCAAAGAGTTCACTGCTGTGAACTCTGTTTATTATCATTACTGTCCATGGGAATCTTAATTGAAGTAAAGATACAACTTCAATTTAATTGCCTTGAAGCATCATTCCATAAATTTTTTCTCTACCCAGAAAAGCCTGATATTTTTTTTTGCAAAACTAACATTTGAGAATTAAATGTTGTATTTTAAATCACTCCGTGCTAAATGGATGTTGGTATCAATTTTATTGTTAAATGTGAGACACATGTGGTCATTAATACCTATCCATGTAGTGTCCCTATAGATATAAACAGCAAGCTTTTAAGAGCAATTTCCATATTGTATAATGAGTAAGAGCAGATGGGATTCATTTCTAGATTACACAAATTTTGGTTACGTTAGAAACATCAGCCTTAACACATTTGTACTGAAAAAAAAACATTTTAAAACAGAGGTATTAACAAATATGAGATGAAATGGGCACATCTGTGGATGACTCATTCTAGGTTGAACAGAAGAATTCCTTTGCAGGCATCTATTTCCCAGACTTCTAGCAGAATTAGGCTCCTTTGAGTTTGGGCTTCTTCTTTCTCAGCAACAGAGTCATTGCCTTCACTAGTTTGATTTACTAAGTAGAATTAGACACATAGTCTAGGTCTGAGAGCCTGGTCTTTGGTCTCATGACCAAAGGCTTAAAGTGATTCACCATTTCACATTGGTCCTTAGCCATCTTTATATTACTGTAGCCAGTGTACCCAATTTTATTACTTAGAGACAGGATATTCCATGATTAGATTTTAAGAGTGCTCATATAAAAGCTCAAAAAATCTCATAGGAGGATTGGATCTCCTGTGTTTGGATCTTAAATCTACCTACAGTGAAAGTCTGTGATTTTATTATTGCATAGCTTTATAAACTTAGACATATGTGTAAGGCATAAGTATCATGAGAATTTAGAAGCATGAAAAGAGAGTGAACTTTTTTCTTTTTGTCTTTAAACTCACATCTTGGTTGATTATAATATTTTTATTTCTTTGATGTTTATTTGTATTACCTTATAAATCTTCAAGTGAGAATAGTTTCTCTGACAAAAGGCAATATTCAATGCCATTTAAAATAGGAAATTAGTTCCAGAACCACTTTTTGAGGCATAGCCAGCTTTCAAAAATGGCATAAATGATACCAATAGATAATTTAAGCATCACATTTGATTTCAGCCAGCCGTGCCACTCACATCTAACCATTGTGCTCTATGCATGTAGGCTTTCTATTTTTCTCAGGTATCTCGACAGCTGTTTTCTAAAGCTAATCAGATTAGGCCATCAAAAAGTCTGAGAACACTAGCCAGATGTGTTTGTTTGCTTATTTCAGTTTGTTTTTTACTTATTGGGCCCACATGGCCTCAGTGACAAGCTAACAAACTGCCATGTTCTGATATTTAAAGTATCCTCTCTTCCCTACCAGTTTACATCAGGAGGGGTGACAGGAAGATTGAGAACTATAGGTTATTTCAGATAAGCTACAAAATGGGAAATTTCCTTGTGGATAATTAACGCTGTTTCTATGGTTCTAAAGGGCAGGAGGGATAGAAATGGCAGCGAGAGGATTTCCTGTAGGTCTATTTTCACTACTGAGCTCTAAATGGTAATTGTGAGTCACATGTTCTTTTCTGGAGGCCATGGAAAAGGATTATTGACTAAATCTTGTTTTTAAATATGAAGTTGAGGCTGAAAAATTGCAGCTTCATATTAATCCTGCAGATAAAATGGACTCATTCATAGCAGAATACACATTCTTCTCAAATACACATAAAAATTTCCCCCACACAGACCATATAGCCATAAAACAAGCCTAAAAAAATTTAAAGATGGAAATCATGTAAAGTATATTATCTAATCAGCATAGGGTTGTGTGTTGGATGTGATGCTGCATGCTTGTAATCTTAGCTACTCAGGATGCTGGGGCAGGAGGATCATAAGTTCCAGACCAGCCTGGGCATCTTAAAAAGGGTTAGGGAGATAGCTTGGTGGTAGAGTGCTTGCCTAGCATGAGCAAGTCCCTGGATGCAATCCTCAGTACCACAAACAAAACGAGAAAACAAAAACCAGGAAACAAACAAAACATGCCACAAAACACCATGGAGTGAAATTAGGAATCAATAACAGAAAGCTGTTTGAGAAACTCACCAACATGTGGAAATTAAACAGCACAATTATATATAAAGCATAGGTCAAAGAAGAAGTCACAAGGGAAATTAGAAAATACTTCAAGATAAATTAAAATGAAGACACAATGTACCAAAACTTATGGAACCTGTGGAAAGCAGTGCTCAGAAGGAAATTTATTGCCATAATCACTTACATTAAACATAAAGAAGGATTTCACATCAATAACCTAATCTTCCACCTTACAATATGGGGTATAAAAGAGCAAATTAAACCCAAAGCAATGATAAGGAAGGAAATAGTAATGATTAGAAGTTGGTAAAATAGAGTACAAAGAGGGGAGATCCAAAAAACCAAAAGTTGGTTCTCTAAAATGATCAACAAAATTGACCAACTTTTAGCTAGACTGAACAAGAAAAACTGAATTACAAGAAGACCCAAATTATTATAATTGAGAATTAAAAGACATTATCAGGATACCAAAGCCAGGCAAAGACATCATAAGGAAAAAACCCCATAGATCAATATCTGTTATAAATACAAACACAAAATTCTCAACAAAATATGAACAATGCAAATCTAGCAAAATATAAAAAGGATTATATACCATGAACAAATGAAACTTATCTCAGAAATGAAAGGTTGCTTTTGTATTCACAATATGAAAAATGTAATATACCACAGTAACAGAAAAAAAGAAAAAAGCCTACATGACTATCTCAGCAGATGCAGAGAAAGCATTTGACAATATTCAATATCCTTTCATGATACTCCTTCTAGGAATAGAAAGGAATTCCTTCAGCCCAATAAAGTGGTCTCTACAAAAACTCCAGAGTTAAAAGCATACTTAAGAGTGAACAGATGAAAACTTACAAGGATGTCAGCTCTGGCCTCTTCTGCTCAATATTGTACTAGAAGGTAAAGTCAGTGCTATCAAGACAGAAAAGGAAACAAAAGGCATCCAGATTGGAAAGGAAGTAAAACTGTCTTTATTTGCGGACAACATGATCCTGTGTATAGAAAATTCTAAAGAAATCATAAAAACCTATTAGACTTAATAAATGAGTTCAGTAAGTCAGCGCAATACAGGATCATAAACAAAAATCAGTTGTATTACTATCCATTTGCAATAACTACCTGAAAATTAAATTAGGAAAATGATGACATTTATTAGTATCAAAAAGAATAAGGTATACAAGAATAAATTTAATAAAAGAAGTGCAAAATCTATACTCTCAATACTATAAAACAGGGTTGAAAGAAATTAAACAAGACTTAAATAAAGACTTAATATTTTTAAGATACCAGTAGCTCCAAAGTGACCTACAATTTAAAGAAATTGACAAACTGATTGTAAAGAACACATGGAAATTCAAGACTCACAGTAGCCAAAACAATTTTGAAAAACAGTTGAAAACCTCACACTTCTCCAGTCCCTTTATTCTGCATTGAGACTAATCAAGACAGTAGGGCACTGGCATGAATAAATATTAATAGAATAGTAAATAATAATAGAATAGTAAATATTAATAATTAATAGAAATAAACCCTCAGGTTTATAATCAGTTGATTTTGGAAAATGGTACCGTGACTATTCACTGCAGAAGGAATAATCTTTTAAACAAATGGTAGTGGGTCAACAGGCTATCCACATGCAGAAGAATGAATTTAGACCCTTATTTCACATCATGTAAAAAATTAATTAAATTAGACCAAAGACCTAAATATAAGAATGAAAACTATAAACCTCTTAGAAGAAGATATAGGTAACAATCATCCTGTCTTTGGATTAGGCAATGGTTTCTTAGGTCTGACACCAAAAGCATAAGTGGCAAAAGAAGAAATAGATAAATTGGATATCATCAAAATTAAAAATGTTTGTGCTTCAAAGGATACTATCAGGAAAAGTAAAAAAGATAATTCACAGAATGGGAGACTATATTTCCAAATCATACATCTGATCAAGGTATTGTATATAGAATTTATAGTGAATACTCATAACTCAACAGTAAAAAGACATTCCAATTAAAAGTGGGCAAAAAATCTAAATAGATATTTCCCCAAAGAAGATATAACAAATGGCCAATAGACACAGGAAAAAAACGCTCAACATCATTGGTCATTAGGGAAATGCAAATCCATATGGAGATACCATGTCACACTAGAATCAATATAATCAAAAAGACAGGTAAGTGCCGGGCGCGGTGGCGCACGCCTGTAATCCCAGCAGCTCGGGAGGCAGAGGCAGGAGGATCGCAAGTTCGAGACCAGAGGCAGTCTGCGTAATTTAGTGAGACCCTGTCTCAAAAAACAGTCAAAAAATGGGCTGAGGGTGCAGCTCAGTGGTCCAGCACTTGCAGAGCATGCAGGCGCAAGGCCCTGGGTTCAACCCCCAGTACCGCAAAAAAAAAAAAAAAAAAAAAAAAAAAAAAAAAAAAAAAAAAAAAAAAAAAAAAAAAAAAAAAAAAAAAAAAAAAAAAAAAAAAAAAAAAAAAAAAAA
>VMDO01029298.1:0-22765 GCA_007922755.1 Pedetes capensis | reverse complement strand
GGCTGGGATTTAGCTCAGTGGGTAGAGCGCTGCGCTGCAGTCTCTGAGGCCCCGAGTTCAATTCCCAGCACCGCAAAAATGGGAGAAGGGCCTGGCAATCCACTCCCAAGGCAATCCCGAAGCACTCAGCCATTGAAAACCCTATGAGGGTCGCTATGAGTCGGATACCGACTTGACGGCACCTAACAACAACAACAAGAATCAAGCAGATGGGAGAAGGGCCTGGCAATCCACTCCCAAGGCAATCTCGAAACAGTCAGCCATTGAAAACTCTATGAGGGTTGCTATGAGTCGGATGCCGACTGGACGGCACCTAACAACAACAACAGAATCAAGCAGTGGTCTGGACCCAAAATGTTTCAAAATGCCCACCCAACCACATGGGCAGGTCATAGTTATAGCTAGAGAAAAGGAAGTAACAGGGAAAAGAGAAAGGAGGAACAGAGCCGACCCCATTGGTTACAGCTCTTGTTTTATTTGAACAGCTGACCACTTGTGATTGGCGGAGACTCAGCTATTATTACCATCCTGTTACAGATTATCTACATAGCAGGTTAGGTTGCTGTTCCTTATGTTCAGAGAAACCTTCAGGCCAATATTAAGAGATATGAAGCAGTTTTAGGCCAACCTTCTTCATTCAATTGACAGTACCAATTCCAATTCTTTCCTCTTTTGAGTCCTTAGTCCACCCAATTCTTAATTTTCCAAATTAAGTTTCTGTCTAGCAAGTCAGCCATTGAAAACCCTATGAGGGTCACTATGAGTTGGACTTGACAGCACCTAACAACAACAACAACTAGCAAGTAAAGAGCATTTAAGATGAGAAGGGGATGTGGGGATTCCTATGAAGGCAAAAGTTATAGCTTGACAGAAAAGAAACTAAGTCTTAGGCTAGAGAAGTAGTGCAGGGTTAGAGCACTTGCCTGCCATGAGAAAAGTCCTGGATTCCATCTCAAGAAAGAAAGAAAGAAAGAGAGAGAGAGAGAAAGGAAATGGAGGGAGGGAAAAGAAAAAGAAAGAAAGAAAAGGAGAGAGAGAGAAAGAAAAATGAAGGAAGAAAGGAAGGGAGGAAGAAAGGAAAGGAGGGAGGGAGGGAAAGAGGAAAAGAGGGAGGGAATAAGGAAGGAAGATAGGAAGGAAGAAAGGAGAAAGGAAGGAAGAAGAAAGAAGGAAATAGGAAGAAACCAAGCCTACTTAACATTTCACGTGTCAGTAGTTCTGCACATATTTCTTTCATTGCCTCTTGAAAGCAACTACGGAGGTGCACGTTACTTTCCTTTCTTGATAGATGGGGAAACTAAGTTTCAAAGATGTTAAGTAACTTGCCGCTCTGGCTTGGGTGTGGTTTGACTGTGTCCACCAAGTTTCCATTTGCTGGAAGCCTGGTCCTCACCCTAAGGGTACTAAGAGGGGATGGATCTCTAAAAGGTGAGGCCTAGGGGAGGATGATTAGGTCATGGGGCCATCACTCTAAGAAGGGATTAATGTGCTTCTCACAGGATTGGGTTACTTCCCAGGAGATTGGGTTGTTATAGAGCGAGGTCACCACTCCCGTGTTGTCCCCTTCTGCACACAGCCACTGCCCTTTCTACTTCCCCATGTTGTGATGCAGCGAGTTGGACCCTCGTCAAATGCAAGAGCCATGCCATTTGGACTTCCAGCCATTAGAATTTTGTGCCAAATAATTTATTTTCTTTATGAATACCCTATAAAGTACTTTGTTCTAATAACACAAAATGGACTGCAACACTTGCCCGAGGGTAGGTAGCAGCTAAATGATGAATTCAAATTTAGTCAGGCTGTATGTCCCACACTTCGTGCAATTGTTGTTGTTGTTAGGTACTGTCAAGTCAGTGTCCAACTCATAGTGACCCTCATAGGGTTTTCAATGGCTGACTGTTTCAGGATTGCCTTGGGAGTGGATTGCCAGGTCCTTCTCCCATTTTTTGCGGTGCTGGGAATTAAAGTTGGGACCTCAGAGACTGCACCGCAGCGCTCTACCAACTGAGCTAAATCCCAGCCCAGTTTGTGCAATAGAAAGCGTTAATTTGTTTCCACTAAAGTTTCTCCATATTAGCAGTTCAGAAATAGCTTTTCCCTTCTTCCATTGTGCATGGTAAACCCATGTCCACCCTACATAGTTAAATCATAGGTTGTCTAAGGCTTCTAGGGAACTCATGACATGAACTTGGAAACTTGAGAATGATACAAGCAGATCACTAGCTCTGCAGTCACAGCTACTCTGCATAACTCCACTATTTTTAGAAATAAAAATATAGTAGCTAAGAAGCAAGCTGGTGGCCAGAAAGAAGATAAGGGTAGAGGAGGAGGAGGAGGAGGAGGAGGAGGAGGAGGAGGAGGAGCAGGAGGAAGAGAAAAAGAATTTACTTTCCGTGTAGTCCAAGATTGCGATGGTGATCAGCAATTCTTCCATCAACTGCTGCATTACTCACAGTACAATTAACCAAAATGGGAAGTCAGAGACCATAAATACATGAGAGATTCAGAAAGAGCTGGGCACAGTGGCACAGGGCTGTAATCCCAGCAACTCAGGAAGCAGAGGCAGGAGAATGGCAGGTTCAAGGCCAGAGGCAACCTGTGTAACTTAGCGAGACCATCTCAAGATAAAAAAATTTTTTAAATGGGCTGGGGGTGCAGCCTAATGGCATAGCACTTGCAATATATGTATGAGGCCCTAAATTTAGTCCCCACATAACCCAAGAAAGAATGAAAAAGAAAGACAGAATGAAAGAAAGAAAGAAACAAACAAGAAGAAAGAAAGAAAGAGGGAGCCCAGTAGAAGAGATAAGATAACAACAAAAGCCTTCAACTGGCCAAGTACCATGATTGTTGTTGTTGTTGTTAGGTGCTGTCGAGTCGGTATCCGACTCATAGCTACTCTCTCTGTACAACAGGGGAAACACTATTGTCAGTGCTTCTCTGCTGTTCATAGGGTTTTCAATGGCAGATTGATTTTTGGGAGGGGGTTGCCAGGTCCTTCTCCCAAGCCTACAGTTTCTGGTGTTCCCAGGTGGTCTCCCATCCAGGTACTAACCAGGCCCGACCCTGCTTAGCTTCCGAGATCTGACGGGACCGGATGCCACAGGGCTACAGCTGCAGGCAAGTACCATGACAGATTCTTGAATTTTTCACACTTTCTGTAGGGAAGTACCTTGTTATGTACCTTTCCAGCCACTCCACTCAGAGATGAAATTGTTCCCCTCCCCTTTTTGCATCTAGGCTTGTCTCATGACCTCCCTAATCAAGAAAATAAAGTGGCAGCACATCTGAGCCCGTGGCTCAAGAGATCCACTCTCTTGGAACCCTGTTGCTGCCATCTGAATAAGCTTGGGCTAGCCTCCTGGGTGGTAGAAAATATAGCTCTTTTGCCTCCACTAACGAACAACCAGAATACTCCACAGCTGAGTAAAGATGCATTGTTGTTAGGTGCCGTCAAGTTGGTATCCGACTCATAGCGACCCTCATAGGGTTTTCAATGGCTGACTGTTTCGGGATTGCCTTGGGAGTGGATTGCCAGGCCCTTCTCCCATTTTTGCGGTGCTGGGAATTGAACTCGGGAAGTCAGAGACTGCAGCGCAGTGCTCTACCAACTGAGCTAAATCCCAGCCCAAAGATGCATAAGGGAGTCTAATTATAGGGCTGGGGGTATAGACCTGCGGCAGAGTTCTTGCCTTGTATGTGCTGAGGCTCTGGGTTCAATTCCCAGAAGTATGAGGGTGGGGAGAGAGAAGGAGAAAGTCCAGTTATGCATAGCATAAGTTACTGATAAACTAAATATGGAGTAAATAAATGGTTATTGCTTTAAGCCTATGACTTTTGGCATAGTTATTAAATAGCAAGAGCTAATGGATATAAGCATTTTAGAGCTTCAGTCTGAGCCTAGATTTCCTCGTCTCTAAAACCAGAATGTTTGTTCCTACTTGGGTATATAAGCCACAAAACAAATAGACGCCCTTCAATAAATGCTGCATCACAGTAAGGATAAAAGCCTAAAAACTGAAACCATTCACTCATTCATTGTGTGGGTACCCCTCATCCTCTATGCCTCTCATCTAAAGGTCTTGTAGCCCTCCTGCTTCAAAGCCAGGCATGTCTTGTGCTGTGTATGAAACTAATTTGGCATCCCCAATTACAAGGTCTAATCAGTTCAGCACCAGGCAGAATCTGCAGAATTAAACAGTTGGGTGTGCAAGCTCAAGTGGGTTTTAAGGATGACAGATTGATTTCTGCTTCCTGAAAACAAATTTAAATTGATGAGACCTTAATGAATTCTCTCTCCCGTTCCTGGGGAGGGGGATTTAGAAAATGCTTCAATCACACTGCGAATAAGAACCTCTCGCCAAGCTTTCAGATCCTGAGAAGGCTCTGGATTTCCCTTACGGAAGAATCATGCACTTGTTTGGTGAGAGTGTTTTCCGGATCTAATCGGAACTGTTTCCACTTTAGTTGTCAATGGCTCCCTCTTCAATATCTTACAAGTTAATCAACCAACAAGGATTCCTTTAGCCTGAGCTATGTGCACCATCCTGGTGCTTGGCAGGAAGGGAGAGTAATAGCTACAGGCTCTCATTCAGTCATTCATCAAACATTTATTGAGCCCTTGCTCTGTTGGAAGCACTCTTCAAAGGATTTGGGGTACATCATTAACAGCACGGTGAGAAAAAAATCCCTGCCCTCTTGAGCTGCCATTCAATCAACCTTAGAATAAGTAAATGATAAAATAGGTGAGAAAGTTTTAAGTGCTATGGAGCTACCAAAACTGAGTCGGGGACAAGGAAAGCAGAGTAGACTCAGAATATCAATTTTGAATTTGGTACTCGGAGTAGGTACTTTCTGTCACTATGACAGAATTCCTGAGGGTGATGATTTAAAAGGAGAAAAGACTTATTTTGCCCTACCCCACCCCAGGGGTTTCAGTGCATGGCCAGCTGGCTCCATTGCTATGGGCCCGTGCTGAGGCAGACCATCATGGTGGTGGGAGCATGGCGGAACAAAGCGGCTCATCTCGGGTGGCTGGGAAGCAGAGAGAGCAGAGAGTGACCCTGTGGCTAGCAGGCTGCCTCCTTCTTCTACTTTTGTTCCCTTTGGGCCCCCATCCTCTTGAGCAGTGCCTTCTACATTCAGGGGAGGTCTCTGCCCCGCTGTTGCTATCCCACATGCCAATCATTTCTGGAAACACCCTCACAGACACACCCGAAGTGTGCTTTACTAATCTCCTAGGTGTCTCTCAATACAATCAGGCGGAAAATCAAGATCTGTGGGGATCTCTCGTCCCGGAGGCCTCCGAGGAAAATGAGGTCCCACGAACCCACCGGAGGTGAGCACCAGTGGAGACACTACCACTCCGGGAGACTCTCAGGGAAGTGACTCAAATTTTATTTAGCAGCTCAGCCCTTATATACAGTTGCTTACGCATTCTCTACATGGCATTGCTCAGTGTCCTGTCCACCTATGGGAAGGGCCACGGTGGTGGGAAACCCTCTGAGGCCACACCCAGAAGCGCCATCTTGGCTTCTAATCACAAAGCCCAGGGAGTTGTCTCAAGCCCCTTAGCCGTTCCCAGCCAGGGCGAGCCAGATCTCCAGGCCTGTGCAGCCTGTGCATTATGAGGACTCAAGGTGAGGCAGATAGGCTCGAACCCAGGGCCTCTCAGGACCACAGTCCCTCGGATTCCGCCCCCTAAAGATTAACCAGCACAGCCTCTTTTCAACCTCAGCTGAGAACACTACACAGCCCACATGGAGTCTGTGCTCGCAGTTGAGGTGAAGAAAAGAACAGTAGATCCAAGAGATGAAGCAGGCCAAGAGAATCCCAAGAGGCCCACAGTCTGTCTCTGACGTACCATTGGTGTGCTGTTGCCAGGCGGCGCTGGCTCACCAGCGCCAATTGTGCCTATCCCTTCCCAACTTGGTGTTCAACGTTGTCACGTTGGTAGCTTGCAATTGAACATGATGTGAGTATTTATGCCACGGAAATTGGCAAACCATACAAATCAGGGCCTTCCTTCGATTTCTTTTTTAAAATATGAATTGCCTGTTTAACATTTCCTAGCATCCCACTGGCTAGATCCCGCCTCCCACATACCACGAGAAGGGTGCAGAGGTTTGTTTTTTAATATAAGCACAGAAAGCACTTAAGGGCCACACTTACAAGGAGAAATCGCCATGGCAAAATTTCAGGAAGAAGCTTTTTGCAGGAGGGTGTCTTGAACGAGGAGTTGGGTCAGCTTTGAAGAATGGAGAGAGAAGCCGGGCGTGGTGGGGGATGCCTATAATCCTAGCAGGTAGGGAGGCGGAGGCAGGAGGATCGGAAGGTCGAGACCAGAGGCAGTCTGTGTAACTTAGAGAGACCCTGTCTCAAAAAAGTGAAAAATGGGCTGAGGGTGCAGCTCAGTGGTCCAGCACTTGCAGAGCATGCAAGCGGAGGCCCTGGGTTCAACCCTCAGGACCACAAATAAGAGGAAAAAAAAAAAAAAAAGAATGGAGAGAGAATGAGAGGACAGAGTGGGTAGGAAGGGGTGGTACCCAGACAGGGCTTGGAGACTGCGCTGACGTGATGTTCTAGAAAATTTCCACCCAGAAAACACCAAAGCAATGCTGGAGTCAGCCTTTCACAAGGTGGGATGAGATACTTTCCAAAACTGAACTAAAATTATCTTGTCTTTCACGCCCCCACCAAAGTCATTCCCAGCTCTCTGAGAGCTCTGCCAGCCTTAATGAACATGGTCCACGTGTATCCTTAGGAAGAGCCTCCTTCCATTGGAGTTCTATGAATTCTTCTCCACGGAAACATGAGTTGGTGAATAGAAACTAAGTCACTGAACATCCAGGTTCTTTCCCATTTCTTCAGTGGCATAGCTTGGAGCATGGAGCAGAGCATCTCAAGGCTGACTTTCCTTGTTTCAGAAATGACCAATTCATATTCCTTGTTGTTGTTAGGTACCATCGAGTCGGTATCCGACTCATAGCGACCCTCTGTACAACAGGGGAAACACTATTGTCAGTGCTTCTCTGCTGTTCATAGGGTTTTCAATGGCAGATTGATTTGGGGGAGGGGGTTGCCAGGTCCTTCTCCCAAGCCTACAGCTTCTGGTGTTCCCAGGCGGTCTCCCATCCAGGTACTAACCAGGCCCAACCCTGCTTAGCTTCCGAGATCTGACGGGATCGGATTCCACAGGGCTACGGCTGCAGACTCATATTCCTTACTCATTGGTAAATAAAGATGAACAATATCACCACTAGAGAATATTCTAAGTTCTTTCAAGAAAAACATAAACAGCAGGGCACAGTGGCACAGGCTTATAATCCCAGCAGTTCAGCAGACAGAGGCAGGAGGATTGTAAATTCAAGGCCAGAAGCTGTCTGTGTAACTTATTGAGACCATGTCTGAAAATAAAAATGAGAAAGGGGCTGTGGGTGCCGACCGGGTGGTGGAGCATTTGCTAAAGTATGTGCAAAGCCCTGGGTTCAACCCTCAACTACAACAACAAACAACAACAAAAAAAAAGGGGGGGGGGAGAAAAGAAAAGAAAAGAAAAGACATAAACAAGCCAGGCACTGTGGAGCACACCTATAATCCCAGTGCCCACAGAGCCTGTGGCAGGAGGATTGCAGGTTTAAGGCCAGAAGCACCCTGTGCAAATTAGCAAGATCTTGACTCAAATTTTTTTTAAAAAAGGAAAGAAAAACAAACAAGTATATGTTTATGAGAAATGGAATCATATTGTTTTTAATCCAAATACGAATACAAACATCCTCCAAACCTTCTTTCTTCCTTCCTTCCTTCCTTCCTTTCTTTCTTTCTTTCTTTCTTTCTTTCTTTCTTTTTTTTTTTAAGACAGAGCCTCTATGTAGAACAGGCTGGCCTCGAACTTGCATCAATCCTCCTGCCTCTGCCTCTAAGCGCTGAGATCCCAGGCGTGGTGACCACACCCAGCGCTATTCTTCCAAAGTTTCCGAAGGGAGAGAAATCTCTCTTAACTTTTTCTATTGTCGGGGCTGCCTCCTCCTCCAGGGCATACGTTCACAAAAGGAAGTCCCACACCAGGCTGTGGTACACTGGCTTCCAATCACTGCCTCAGAACCTCAGCTATGAAAACATCAGTGTGAAGGTGGTGTCGTGACTCACGATGACGCTCGTTCTCCTTGAATTCCTCTCACCAACTTTTCACTTGCCTTCCCCTGTAATATTCCAACCCTGGGTAAGTCCAGCAATTTGCTCTGTCTTTGTGCGCTGGGCCTCTGACGTAACTCGGCAAATCTGTGGCCCTTCAAATTCCTGACCCTCCACATCACATGAAGGTCAGAACCATACAGCAAGTCTCCTATGCTTTTCTAAGGTGACTTTTACCTTCCTCCCGTCTCCCTCCGCTCTCAGCTAATTATCTTGCTGCATCCTAATGTATAACATAGAATCCATCCGGCCAAATTTTCTTACTTTCTCTCTACTAAGTCCACATGCCCAGCTGCCGCTATAGCCAGCTCTGTTCGCTCCTCTCGCAACATAGAAAGCCCCTTCTCCCTATAGAACCAGTTCTTCAATCCCATCTCCTCGCATATTGCCAGACTCCAGGCCACCCGTTATCACTTTTCTCTCCTTAGTCTTCAATCTCTTCTCTTGACCTTATTATTCCTGTAGAGACTCTAAGATGGGCTTTAGTAATAGTAGTAGTCAGGTGCCGTCAAGTGGGTATGGGACTCATAGCGACTTTACATACAACAGGTGAAACACTATTGTCAGTGCTTCTCTGCTGTTCATAGGGTTTTCAATGGCAGATTGATTTTTGGGAGTGGATTACCGGGTCAGTCTCTGAAGCCTACAGCACCTGGTGTTCCCAGGCAGGTCTCCCATCCAACTACTAACCAGGCCTGACCCTGTTTAGCTTCTGAGATCTGATGGGATCGGATGCCACAGGGCTAGGGCTGCAGGCCTAAGATGGGCTAGGCACTACTATCTTTCATTGTTGTTGTTAGGTGCCGTCAAGATGTATCCGACTCATAGTGACCCTCACAGGGTTTTCAATGGCTGATTGTTTTGGGATTGCTTTGGGAGTGGGTTGCCACGTCTTTCTCCCGTTTTTGTGGTGCTTGGAATCGAACTCGGGACCTCAGAGACTACAGAGCGGTGCTCTACCAACTGAGCTAAATCCCAGCCCTACTATCTTTCATCTTCTTCTTCTTCTTAGGTGCCGTCGAGTCGGTATCCGACTCATAGCGACCCTCTGTACAATAGGGGAAACACTATTGTCAGTGCTTCTCTGCTGCTCATAGGGTTTTCAATGGCAGATTGATTTTTGGGAGGGGGTTGCCAGGTCCTTCTCCCAAGCCTACAGCTTCTGGTGTTCCCAGGCGGTCTCCCATCCAGGTACTAACCAGGCCCGACCCTGCTTAGCTTCCGAGATCTGATGGGATCAGATGCCACAAGGCTACAGCTGCAGGCACTATCTTTCATAGCTATTATTTATTTATTTGTTTGTTTGTTTGTTTGTTTCCAACACATGAGGTTTCAACTCAGGGACTCATACATGCTAGGCAAGTGCTCTACCACTGAGCTGCAGCCCCCAGCCCCTTTTCTTGTTATTGTGAGACAGGGTCTTGCTACACATGCCGTCTTTGGCCTTGACTGTGCAATCCTCCTGCCTCAGCCTCCAGATTTAGGATTACAGGCATGTGCCGTGACACCCGGTAGTTTTTTTTTATTTTTTAAATACCATGGATGTGCTTGGGTATGTGTGGAGGGACGGTGGAGAGGGAAGCAAACCCTGGAAAATCTTAAAAGTCATTGAGTCTGGGTGAAGGATATGCTGGAGTTCCGTGCCATTCTTGTCACTTAAGTTTGAGGTAATTGCAAATGCCACTTCCTCAGAGAGGTTCCCCTAACTACCAAATGTAGAGTAGTTACCTAATATTGTTTTCTCGCCCTGTAAAGTGTTCTTTTCATTTATAGAACTTCCATGCTGCAGAGCCATCCATACATGGCTACATATAGCAGCCTTCTCGGCTATGCTCAGTCAATGACTCAGAGGTGACTAAATATGCTTGGAAGGCAGGTGGGGGTGGCTCCAGGCGGGATGAGAGCACAGCACGTGAGGTCTCCTGTGCGGGCTCCTGGAAGTTTGGGGGATGCCACGAATCACCTCCAGGTCCAACCTCCTTGGCAGGAGGGTCACGCTTTGGTTGATACCTAAGGACATAAGTGTGAATTCACAGAGCTCAAAAGTTTGAGTCCAAAGCCAGGCATGGTGGCGCACGCCTGTAATCCCAGTGGCTTGGGAGGCAGAGGCAGGAGGATGGCAAGTCCGAGACCAGAGGCAGTCTGCGTAACTTAGTGAGACCCTGTCTCAAATAGAGTTAACAACTGGTCTGGGGGTGCAGCTCAGTGATCCAGCACCTGCAAAGCATGCGAGTGCAAAGCCCTGGGTTCAACCCCCAGTACCAAAAAAAATTTTCTTAAATAAAAAATGTTTGAGTCCAGAGCTGAGGTGCCACTGCCGCTGGAGAGAGATCTGGATGGGCAACCTGTCACCAACACAGAGCGTGAGCCTCTGCAGGAGGGAGAGCGGGACCTGTCTGCATCAACAGCAGTGAGGTGATAAAGAGGCAATGCAGCGGTGGAAGGATTCAGCTACCGTTCTCTCTGCCTGGCAGAACCAAGACAAGCTTGGCAGGTGTCTGCTTCTTAGACAAATCAGAGATGCCTCCAGAGGGAATTGATGTAGTGCCCACTTGTTGTTGTTCTTAGGTGCCCTCAAGTCAGTATCTGACTCATAGCGACCCTCATAGGGTTTTCAATGGCTGTCTGTTTCAGGGTTGCCTTGGGAGTGGATTGCCAGGCCCTTCTCCCATTTTTGCGGTACTGGGAATTGAACTTGGGACCTCAGAGACTGCAGCGCAGCGCTCTACCAACTGAACTAAATCCCAGCCCAGTGCCCACTACCTTGGGGATATTAGATCCTGAATGACTAATTGTTGTTGTTGTTGTTAGGAGCTGTGGAGTTGGTATCTGACTCCTAACGACCCTATACAACAAGGGAAACACTATTGTCAGTGCTTCTCTGCTGTTCATAGGGTTTTCAATGGCTGATTGATTTTGGGGAGTGGGTTGCCAGGTCCTTCTCCTGAGCCTACAGCACCTGGAGTTCCCAGGCCATCTCCCATCCAAGCACTAACCAGGCCTGACCCTGCTTAGCTTCCAAGATCTGATGGGATCAGATGCCACAGGGCTACGGCTGCAGGCAAATGACTGATTGGAAAAATGGAAAAGATGCGATCCCATGTACACACACAAACTGCCGTCACAGGTCACGAGAGGCTCAATTGGATAAAATTTGGCGCATGAATGGATGTTGTCATCACTTCTGCCTCATTACCTGGATTCACCTTATATTCTAGAGGATGCCAGTTTCTTAGCATACAAGAGCTAAATAATGAGAAGGGAGGAAAGGGAGCTTAGAACGATGGCGTTTTCTTTTTTTCCCCCAAGAACTATGTTGTTGGGGTTTTTTCCTCCTGAGAAAGATGGTGATTATGTTCACTGGTTACCAGAGGCCCTTAGATGAAAAAAAAAAGTCCTTATCTTTTTCAGCAGGAACTGTGTATTTGCACGCCGCCTTTCCTCAAATAAGCAAATATTTATTGTACACTCATACAAGTGGACCTTTGCTCCAAAAAAATGTGCTTGTTAAAGTATTGAGAATTCATTCTCAGCAGCACTTCATTACGATGCAGGATGAATCACCCACCTGTGTCAAGTAAAGAAATTATCAGAAGTAGCCAGGCGCGGTGGCTCAGGCCTCTAATCCCAGCGGCTCTGGAGGCGGAGGCAGGAGGATCGCAAGTTCGAGACCAGAGGGAGTCTGTGTCACTTAGCAAGACCCTGTCTCAAAAAAAAGTAAAAAAAATGGGCTGAGGGTGCAGCTCGGTGGTCCAGCACTTGCAGAGCATGCAAGTGCGAGGCCCTGGGTTCAACCCCCAGTACCACAAAAAAAAAAAAAAAAAAAAAAAAGAAGTTATCAGAAGTTACAGGGAATAGAGCCCACGTACTTGAGTGTCTGGGTGTTCTTCCTTATTTAGACACACAAAGGTCCTTCCTCAGCCAGTGATATTCTTGGCTTCACAGTAATCTTTCATTCATCCAGGGAACAGACACTGATCTAAGAGGAGCTGATTCAGGTTTTATGGGATCTGAAGCTTCAACGATTTAGTGAGTCTACTTTTAGAGAAAATACATAAAAGCGAAAGTTGAAATTAGTTATAAAAAAGTAAAATATATATATATAAATATATAAATATATATAAATATATATTTATATATAATATAAAATATAATATATATATAATATAATATTATATATAATATAAAATATATATAATATAAAATATAAAAATATATATATATAAAATAATATTTAACAAAAACAAGAAACTAAATTGCAACAATTTTTTTAAAAGCTAAACAAGTCCAGAAAAGCTACCGCCAAAGTCCAGAAACAGTAATAAAATATTAATATCAACTTGTTTCCTAACACGCCTCTATAATATGTTTTTCCTATATTTTCTAATCTCCTTTTCTTGGATAACTTTTCTTTTTTTTTAAGGGAAGTATTCTTTATTTCAGCTCAGGATTTCCGAGGTTTCTGTCTATGGTCACACGGCTCCATTACTGTGGGCCTGAGGTGAGGCTATCATGGTGGCAGAAGCACACAGAGAGGCGGCTGAGGTCATGGTCGGCAAGAACCAGGGAGCTGCAGCATGGAGAGGCCATGGCAAGATGAAGCCCCTCAGACAGCTCCTGCCTCCAACAAAGTTCCGTCTTCCACAGCCCCATTACCTCCCAATATTCCATTCAAATTTTGGGTTTGGGGGTTTTTTCCCCAGTCATTTTTTGTTAGTCATTTTTTAGTATACAACTTCATGGGTTTCGTTATGACATTTCCATACGTGCGTATGGTTGTACATTGCTCACCTTCACGTCCCCCATTATCCTCTTGTGACCCCCTTTGCCTCCCCCATTCTATTTAAATTCTGGATACTTCGTCAGATTAATCCATTCAGGAGGGCAGAGCTCTTAGGAGCTGATCACTTCCCAAAAACACAACAGGTGGAAACCAAGCCCTCCACACCTAAGCCGATGAGGGACATTTCATATTTTAAACTCTAAGGTTCTACACCTGGTCCCCAAAGGCTCATGGCCATCTGATAAGGAAAAATATGTTTTGCCAAGAGTCCCCAAAGCCTCAACAGAAGCAGAGTTTCTCAAACGTCAAAGTCCAAAATCTCTTCTGAGACTCAAGGTAGCTCTATCCATGAGCCCCTATAAAAATCAAAAACAAGTTACCTGCTTCCAAGATACAATGGCACAAAGGAAGCTTTTCCACTTCAAAAGAGAGTAGTGGGGGCATAGAAAGGTGGCAGGGGACCAGTGCAAGCCTGGAACCCAGCAGGGCAAACCCTAAATCCTGTAGCTCCCTGTGTAGAATCCAGAGAACATGATGGCTTCATCCGGGTGCCAAAAGGCTTAGGCAGCCCAGCCCTATGGCCTTGCCATTTGTAGCCCACATGACCTCTCTCTTGGCCTGGCTCTGCTCACTGCCTGCAGCTTTTCTTGGCTGATGTCCCACAGATCTGGCATCTCTACCTTTCTGGGGTCTCCACTGCTTCTCCACCTTCATCCTCACAGGCTGATGCACTGTCTTCTTGGTGGCTGCTTACAGGGATCCTGACCTTGCCGGGTATTGCCTGACCTCTCATATGGAAGCCTCCATCACTTCCTAACTCTTACATTTTTCACACCTGGAAAAAAAGCATCACATGGATGATGCCCA
This sequence comes from Pedetes capensis, assembly GCA_007922755.1. Taxonomy (NCBI): domain Eukaryota; kingdom Metazoa; phylum Chordata; class Mammalia; order Rodentia; family Pedetidae; genus Pedetes; species Pedetes capensis. The sequence goes on along the minus strand of VMDO01029298.1, from coordinate 8,922 downwards.
GGTCTGCTACCATCTCAGGCAATAGCCAGGTCCCCTTAGAGCATGGCTGCAGCTGCTTCTGAGCACCTGGCCAGGTGAACCTCGGAAAACGCTCCCCTAGACAGCTTTATGCAATGAGCAAGGCGCCCTGGAGCTCTCTTCTCAAAGCAAAGTTTTTTTGTTTTTGTTTTTATTTTTGTTTTGTTTTGTTTTTGCAGTACTGGGGGTTGAACCCAGGGCCTTGCGCTTGCATGCTCTGCAAGTGCTGGACCACTGAGCTGCACCCCCAGTCCATGTTTTACTTTTTGAAACAGGGTCTCGCTAAGTTACGCAGACTGCCTCTGGTCTGGAACTTGCGATCCTCCTGCCTCTGCCTCCGGAGCTTCTGAGATTACAGGTGTGGGCCACCACGCCCAGCTTCAAAGCAAAGTTTTTCAAATGAGTTAAAATCCTTATAAGCTGGAACCTGTAATGGGTAGAGTCCGGCCAATTCCCCAAATGCCCTCCAGACATCTTTCCTATTGTCCTGATGGAAAGTACTTGGCTTCTTTTTAATCACCCTCATCTCTTCCGCAGCCATCCTTCCCTTGGCCACAATTTCACACGTGGTTCTCTTCTGGGAAAACGGCAAGTTTTTCAAACATGTCCGCTCTGCTTTTTGCTCACAATGCTCACTTGAAACTTAGCTAAAAGAAACCAGCAATAACTATGCCACAGCCTGAATGCTCGGCTGCCTTGAAATTTCCTCCACCAGATTTAGTTTGTCACCTTTAAACTTAGACTTTCACAAATTTTTAGGGTATGGACAAAATGTAGATGATTCTTTGCCACACTGTAACATAAGTGGCTTCTAATCCAATTCCCAAGAGTCTTTGTTCCCATGTGAAGCCTCATGAGCACAATCTTTTCTGTCTACATTTCTACCAGCATTCTGGTCTTCTGAGCAGCCACCAGAATACTCATTAAGGTCCGCTTGCAACATCCTGGGGTTTCTCTAGCCTGCATAGCCAAACTCTTCCAAACTCCTCCCACAAACAAGTTCCAAAGGCTTCTTGAGCATGCAGTCAGGTGTTGTTGTTAGGAGCTGTTGAGTCATGTTTGACTCATAGTGACTCTTACATGGTTTTCAATGGCTGATTCTTTTTCAGGGTTGCCTCGGGAGTGGATTGCCATGCCACAGATCAGCTGCAGCCTAGGATCCAGGGGTTCCCGAAGGCAGGTGAGGAGTCAGTGATGGGAGACAGAGACACAGCAACTCGGAGGCAGTGTGATTCTGTTCCATTTATTGCTCAGGTAGCTCAGCTTTTTATACAGTTTTTTAGACTTAGGTCATGCAAGCAGTAAGAACAATACGTGGGGTCTTCCATGGAAAACAGGTTACACAAGCACATATTGATCATAATAGCCCACAGCCCAGAGTATAAACTTTACTATCTTTAGATAACAAACATCAGGGAGGTCTATTTCTGTTCAGGGGTTTCATAAATGACAAACTATAATGGGGTACTTGAATTCTACCCTTATTTATCATTCTAACCACATGGTATGTTCCTATGTAAGAATGTGGAGGGTCAGGCTGACAGAAACAATAGCCCCCTCTCCTACCACTAGCTGGGAACCAAGGTTTGTCTTCAATCAGATAAGCACCTCCCTATGCTGTGTATACCGTGGCCAGTGGAGCATTACTTTTCTCTTTTTGTTCTTATTACAATTATTTTGTTCATGGAAGTGAAAACTCAGTCTGCTTGGGGACGAACAGTTTTGCTTGTTGTAGTTTATTCATACAATCTTTAATATCAGATTGCCAGGGAGGTCCTTGCAAGCCTGTTTTAATGAGAACATAGTTCTCAGGGCACCACTCACATATGGCGGACATACTCCACACACATGGCGAACAGCTGCGGTGACTCAGTCAGGAAGGGACAGCCCCTTCCAGTAGTTTCCCTTATTCTGAGGAAACGGATGATTGTGCATTCTTATTCTCATATCCAACATTATCAAATATGCTATCAAGAATCCAGTAAATATTAGAAAAAGAAAAGCGAAAATCCCAAGTTCCGTTCTGTGAAGAGGCCCTCCTTGAAGTACTCTTCCCCATGCAGGGACCTTGTCACTCAGCATGGGAGGATCTGGACGTGGCTTTGCCACGTCCCTCTCCCATTTTTTCGGTGTTGGGAATCAAACCCGGGACCTCAGAGACTTCAGAGCCGTGCTCTACCAACTGAACTAAATCCCAGCCCATGCAGTCAGGTAGTCACAGCAATAACCGCACTCATCTGGCACCTGCTTTCTGTGTTAGACTTTTCATCATTGTAACAAAACATCTGACAGAACAACTTCAAGGGAAGAGTTATATTTAGTTTGGGCCACAATTTCAGAGGTTTCAGTCCACGCTTGGCTGGCTCCATGACTCTGGGCCCGAGGCAAAGCTGAATAGCATGACAGGGGAACATGAGGAGGAGGAGGCTATTCACGTCATGACAGACCAGAAGGCTGACACAGCCTCTCTTAGATCATTTCTTTTGTGACGACGATTTGTAACGCCATGTGTAGAGAGAATAAAAAGGGATATCTTCTCTCCAACACGGGTCCTTGAAATTCGGTTTTTTAATCATTGACAGCTTGAATTTCTAGAAGCGTTGTTAAATTTCCAAAGGGATTTTACAATTTTGCAGAACTGGAAGTTCTACATTTCAAGGTTTGTGCTCACCACCCTCTAGGCTTCTGGGGCTGGGTGTGGTGAGACATATTCTGTCCTGGAAAGTCCTCTGCCCTTCACGTCGATGTCACTGCACCCAATGGCCTTTTTTTTTTTTTTTTTTTTTTTGTAGTGTGGGTTGATCTCGGGGCCTCACGCCTGCATGCTTTGCAAGTGCTGGACCACTGAGCTGCACCCCCAGCCCTTTTATTTTTTTCCTTACTTTCTGAGACAGGGTCTCGCTAAGTTACACAGACTTCCTCTGGCGAACTTGCGATGCTCCTGGCTCCTCCTCCCAAACTGCTGGGATTACAGGCGAGCGCCACCACGCCCAGCTCCAATGGCCATAGTTTAAGATGACTTGGACATATCTTTGGACCACTAGACCACTAAACTCAGATTAAATGGATCCACAAATCAGCTTTCCCTGAGCTGGATCCCCCCCACCCCTAAATGTCCATGACCATCCCAATACAACTCAGACATAGCGATACAACGGGAGGGGGACACGTGAGTTGGACACAGCTGTCCAACTGTGGCTAAAGTATCTCGATTTTGAAAGTGTCACTGAAGGATGCAAGCAGGCAAACACCTTGTCCTGAGGTTTAAACTTCTTCAGCTTGACCGTGAATCTTCATCATTGCTGCGCACCCCCTTTCTCCACCTCAGTTTCCAGGGTCTAGACTTAGAGCCCAGACCCACAGTATTCTCCAGCCTCCCCTCCTTCCCACCTCGTTGGCCCTGGTCCTGGAGATGAGGCTTCCACTTCATCCAATTATCTTTTTTATGTTTTTCCTGTCTTGTTCTTTTCCTTTCTTTCTTTCTTTCTTTCTTTCTTTCTTTCTTTTTTTTTTTTTTTTTTTCTTCTTTTTTTGCAGTATTGGGAGTTAGAACCCAGGGCCTTGCACCTGCATGCTCTGCAAGTGCTGGACCACTGAGCTGCACCCTCAGCCCACTTTTTAATGTTTTGAGACAGGGTCTCGCTAAGTTACGCACACTGCCTCTGGTCTCGAACTTGTGATCCTCCTGCCTCTGCCTCCCAAGCCGCTGGGATTTCCTGTCTTATTCTTGACAATTCCTTTTTCCAGAGCCCAGAGTTTTGACCATGAGCCCTTGCTCGTTGGTGGGTCCACTCTCTTACAGATCCTGCATCCTCTCGGCCCAAGATCATCACTGCCCCAGCCTGGACAACAGCTGCCCCAGCCTCTCTCACACTTGGACTTGGCTTTGCTAGATATTGACCTGGCTGCTTCCTTGTAGAAAAGCTGGGCGCAATTGTTTAAATTGCAGTGGAACCTGTCATACTCTCTGAACAAATGCCTTAGACTAGGTTCCTCATAGGTGGGTCTTCAGATGTCCCCAACTGGCAGCTCTGTCCTGGCCCAGTCTCTGAGTGAGTCACAACTGATGAAGAAAGGAGAACTTAGATCACCTCAGCCCTACTCCATTTCCCACTCTGTCTCAGGAAGAGGGGGCATCAAGTCACCTCTCATCCCTCTTCAACCCATGTGCACCCTGGCTTCCATTCCTGTAAACCCAGCATCTCAAAAGTTCCTAAAGATGACACTCAACAGCTGCTTCAACCTTGTCCTTCCAAACAGTCCACGATATAAAATCTATTGACCACTGCTGCTTCTTAACACTCTTTTCCCTTGGTTTCCTTGCTACCTGCCCTCCTCGCCATCACTCATGCTATTCCATCAGCCTGCTGCTCCATACCTTCTTCCCACACCAGCCTCTAGGTTTTAAGCCAGTCATTCTGGTTTTTTTGTTTTTGTTTTTGTTTTTGTTTTACTGGGGGTTGAACCCAGGGCCTCGCACTTGCATGCTTTGCAAGTGCTGGACCCCTGAGCTGCATCCCCAGCCCATTTATTTTACTTTTTGAGACAGGGTCTCGCTAAATTACACAGACTGCCTCTGGTCTCGAACTTGCAATCCTCCTGCCTCCGCCTCCCGAGCCACTGAGATTACAGGCAAACCAGTCATTCTTAATGCAAAGAAACTCCTCTCCCCAGAGCTGCAGCATTGGCAAGAAGGAGCCAAGTGATTCTTGTATGGACCACACCTTTTGAGGTGGGGCTCTCTCTCTCTCTCCCACTCATCAGTGAGTTTTCCAAGAGCAATTAGCAGGTCTTCCTCCTACTTTTCTCCTTGGTGCTGTTCTGCTGCTCATGAGCCCACACTTGTTTTGTGGATGCTGAATCTGAGAATCTTCAAAGACAGTGGTACTCATAGGGTGTGGCAGAGCTGCTTGGTAGAAAGAGCCCTGGACTTGCCATTAAAGAGACCCAGGTTCAAAACTGAAGTACAGCCGGGTATGGTGGCACATACCTGTAATCCCAGCTATTAGGGGGGGAAAAAAGAATAAGGAAAAGAAGGAAAAACTACTACATTATTTATTGATGCTATGACTTAGGGGAAATTCCTTTCAAGCATCAGGAAAATCAATATATTTGTAACTTTATAAAGATGAGTGACGTATGGACACACAAGGGTTTGGACCTAGTGAGCTTTCAAATACCAACTGGACTTCATCACGCTGTTGCTACCAAGCCAACCTCTGCTTTTTTTTTTTTTTTTTTCTCAGTACTGGGGGTTGAACCCAGGGCCTCGCGTCTGTGTGCTTTGCAAGTGCTGGACCACTGAGCTGTGCCCCCAGCCCTTTTTTTTTTTTTTTTTTTTTTTTCACTTTTTGAGACAGGGTCTCGCTAAGTTACACAGACTACCTCTGGTCTCGAACTTGTGATCCTCCTGCCTCTGCCTTCCGAGCCTCTGGGATTACAGGTGTGTGCCACCATGCCTGGCCCAACCTCTGCTTTTTCATTTTTGTTTCTAACCTAGGAAAAATGACACTGTCCAAAAATGTACTTTGGAATGAGAAAAACCTTAAAAACCTAAAATAAAAATAATTGAGAGAACAAAGCTAGTAGCTAATTCAGAATGGTGATGTTGTTGTTGTTGTTGTTGTTGTTGTTGCTGTTGTTAGGTGCTATAGAATGGTGACCGGCACTACAAAACCATGTTTGTTGTGATACAGGAGTGTGTTATAATAATTTATGGGCAACAAGTCTCTCTAAGGGGAAAGACCATGAGCTTTTACCATTCCTACCTGGCACAGCTCTTAACAAGGAGAAAGCATTTTTATATGTTCATTGTCTGTTTAGACTCAAAGTGCAACTATATTTCCACACAAGCAGGGCACATACGTATGTACACAGGCTTGTATGTACAAGAACAATTTCTTAAGGACCTGAAGTATAGGAAATCACCTGTAATAGTCACATCTCTAGAGGGAGAATAAGAGATTAGGAGGGGGAGGAAGGACTTCCATGCTCATCGTTTACCCCTCAGTACATTTGAACTTTCTACAATGAAGAGGAATTCATTTTTTAAAAATTTAAATAATATTTGCCCTGGGCGCAGTGGCGCACACCTGTAATCCCAGCAGCTGGGGAGGCAGAGGCGGGAGGATTGCAAGTTCAAGACCAGAGGCAGTCTGTGTAACTTAGCGAGACCCTGTCTCAAAAAGTAAAAAAAAAAAAGTTTGGGCTGGGGGCACAACTCAGTGGTCCAGCACTTGCAAAGCATGCAGGCACGAGGCCCTGGGTTCAACCCCCAGTACCGCAAAAATAAATAAATAAATAAATAAATAAATAAATAAATAAACAAACAGGGATGTAGGTCAGTGGTAGGGCACTTGTTTAGCATGTGCAAGGCCCTGGGTCCAATCCCCAACACTACAAATAATAATAACAACAAGAAGAATTAAAATAAAAAATAAAATAAATATCCACTGAATAATTCTACTCTGTGCATATCTGGATAGCCTTTGCTTGCTTACTTACTAACTCCCATCGGCATAATAGAAAAAGTGATCTAGGAAGAAGCTCCTTTCTTCTTCCTTGATGTGAGTTCAAAGACCGGAAGGAACGATTAATAGCACGCCCAGTTGCACAATAGAAGTCTCTGGTGGTTTATCAATGTCACCAAGCTCTCCAGATCCATTTACAATCCCCCTGTAAGTGTCGATTGTGGCTTGTTCGCCATGATCAATGACCAGCACCTTCTTACACTACTCTGTTAGCAGAACGCACAACCCCGCCCCAACAAAGGCAGCCGTGGAGAAAACCAGTTTTGCTGCCTGTCTGCAGATTCTTGCCCTTTCCCTGGAAGCCGTGTGGCTGCCTTACCAGTTGTCCTAATGCTGGCACTGCCTAAAGGAGAGGTATCTATAGCAGCAAGGAGTGGTGATTAATTTTAAGCTGTCATGGAAAATGCTTTCGCACTTTCATGTCAGAGAACTGCATTATTATTATTATAGGCCTGACGTTCTCTTGCCAAGGTCCACTGCACGCTCCTGGGATACAAAATGAACACAGAAAGCTTGCTGGTTGGGTCCCAGGAGCATCTTTTGGAGAACGGACATAAGCAACACTACCGAGCCAGCCTGGTCCCGCTGGAACCCTCAGCCCTCCCCCTCCTGCCTCCCTCCCTGCCCAGGGCTGGAGGAAGCCCTGGTGCTTTCCCTCAGCCTTTAAGGGTGCCCAGCTGGACCCCAGTGTGCCCTCTTGGGCCATCTGGTTCACGGAGTCTACTGGAAATCCCAGATAGTGCCGGGCGCCTCAGAGAAGAAAAGGACAGAGAAGGGCAAGATTCGCTAGAAAGAAAAGAAGTCACGGACTGCAGAGCCAGGTGGAGAAGAGCTCAGGGCCAAGGTCAACAAGGACGCAGAGGTCTTTGAGATCCAGGCCAGCTGGGTCGGAATCAGAAACAAACACAATTCCTCCGCGCCCTGCCACTCCCGCTCTCGATTCTCCATAGGCAGAGGTGGAGTGGAAGGGGTGGAGAGAAGGAAGAGGAGGAGGAGGCAGGGAGCGGCAAGAACGGGCTAGCTTTTGGATCTCGATACAATATTTATTTCTTGCATAATCGACCAGCACACTTGATCAAAGAGCTGTCAGCTTTTTAATTCATGCAATTCATAAAGGGAACAGACTTTAAATATACTTAGTTTAAAATAACTTTTTCCAAAAGGCAGGATTGATTTATGTAGCTAGAACAGACCTCAGAACTAGAAGACAGCACAAAAGACAGAAGATCAGAACACTGTCTCGGCATGGCACTATATAAACCTCTTCTTAAAAGCTTGAGTAAGACAATTATACTCATAATAACAACTACTCCTTATGGAGACCTTCCCGGTGGCAGTCCAGGCACTTTACAAAATTTTTTATCTGCAATCCTCACACATGATAAATATAGTTACTCTCATTTTTCAGTTGGGAAATCCGAGAATCAGAGAACTTTGTGAGGAAGAGTGAGTAGTGAATACCACCAGTCTGCCTGTCTGTCTGTCTGACTGTCCACCTGCCCAGATGGCTTTGGGGTAGGTATTACCAAGAGAGATACATGGCTGGGCGCCATTATAAATGCCTATAATCCCAGTGACTCAGGAGGCTGAGGCAGGAGGATCTCAAGTTTGAGGCCAGAGGCAGCCTACATAACTTAGCAAGACCCTATCTCAAAATGAAAAATAAAAGAAGGCTGGGGATATACCACAGTGATGGAGCATTTGTCTAGTATACGAGAGGCCCTGGGGTCAAGCCCCAGTAGTGGAAATACAAAAGAGGGAGAGAAAAGAGACAAAGACAGAGATAGAGAAGATATAGAGACAGAGAAACATGTAGTGGCCAGATAGTCCACATTTTTAAGCTAGACTTGCATTCAAATAGCATTTCTTTTTACTGCTCCCTTATTCAACCCTTGCTAGAACACAGGTCATAATTTAAATTTAAATACAGATAAATAGACAGTCCTTGCAGCTATACAAATACTGGCTACAACAAGTCAATAGCAGAAACTGACCTCATGCCCCTGAGTCAAGAAACATTGCTGGACGTTTCACATAGATAGAATCACACAATACGTGATTTTCCTTGTGGCTGACTACGTTTACTTAGAACAATGCTTTTAAAGGCCATGTTGTAGCATGGATCTGAATTCCATTCTTTTTATGGGTGAATAATATTCCATTGTAGGCATATGCCACATTTTTTTTATTAGAAATTTTTAATGTACATCATAATGTGATTCATTTTGACATGCTTTTCGTTGTGACAATTTTCATATATGCAATTTGATAAGCATTATTCATATAGGTTACCCCTTACCCTCCTCTATGTTTCCCCCCTCCCCCCTTCCTATCTAAGTTTCCCATCCAAGTCTTCTCTATCTTTTACTATATA
>VMDO01029297.1:0-22802 GCA_007922755.1 Pedetes capensis | reverse complement strand
CAATGAGTGATAGGACCAAAATAATGAGATTCTACTCAGCAATTTATATATAGGGGTCCTGGAGGTTGCACCCAGGGCCTCGTATATACTTTGCAAGTGCTCTACCACTGGCCTGTACCCCTAGCCCCTTTTTATTTTTTATTTTAAGTCAAGGTCTCACTAAGTCACAGGCTGCCTCTGGCCTCGAACTCACAATCCTCCTGCCTTTGCCTCCCGAGTTGCTGGGATTACAGGCATGTCCTGCTGAGCCTGGCATCAATAATAAATTTTAGAAAGGAATAGTCTATTGATACAACAACTTGGATGAATCTCAAAGGTATTATGCTGAATGGAAGCAGCCAGTTTCAAAAGGGTACATGCTGTATTATTCCTCTTATATATTCTCAAAATTCAGTTATAAGGACAGAATCAGATCAGTGGCATTTGGGGTGGATGGGTATGACTATAAAAGGCAGGATAGGGAAATGTTTGTGGTTCAATGTCCTTGTTGTGCTGGTGGTTACATAAATATGTTGTTGTTGTTGTTGTTAGGTGCCATTGAGTCGGTATCTGACTCATAGCGACCCTCATAGGGTTTTCAATGGCTGACTGTTTCAGGATTGCATTGGGAGTGGATTGCCAGGCCCTTCTTCCATTTTTGCGGTGCTAGGAATTGAACTCGGGGCCTCAGAAACTGCAGCGCAGCGCTCTACCCACTGAGCTAAATCCCAGCCCTACATAAATATATATAGTCTAAAATTCATAGGATGGTACAAAAAAGTCCATTTTAGTGCATGATCATTTTAAAGTAAAATAAAAAAGGATTTGAAATAGCCAAATATTTGCCAAGTCTTAAAGTGTCTCATGTACTGACTCCCTGTGGTCTAAGAACATCTCTTTTATTTTCCCTCCTAATACGCTCACTAGCTGGGATTTAGTTCAGTTGGTAGAGCACTGAGCTGCAGTCTCTGAGGTCCTGAGTTCAATTCCCAGCACTGCAAAAATGGGAGAAGGGCCTGGCAATCCACTCCCAAGGCAATCCTGAAACAGTCAGCCATTGAAAACTTAGGAGGGTCGCTATGAGTTGGATACTGACTTGATGGCACCTAACAACAACAACAACAATACACTCACTCCTCGTTCTCCTTTAAAAACAAATAAATAAAAAGTGGCTCATGAATGAAAATGAAATTTTAAGTCCATTCTTTAGACTACCAGCAGTGGTAGTAATAGCAAAACACAGACAAGAATGCTGGTGCCATCCTGGGTATGATTTAGGCTGGTTATTAAGCTCTATCATGTTGTCCCACATTACTTTAGTGATACTATAAAATGTTGCTGAAGCCAGCACAAGAAGATGCCGCAGGGGGGTTAGGTGGTGAATGGCAAACTCTGGAGGCAGATGGAGGATCTTTAGGCAGGCCACAAATAGGGTTCTTCTGGAATGACATCCCTAATAAAGCCATTTTGAGCTTCATTGAGAATTTGGCACAAGTTAGAACAGAAGGATACAAGTCATTCCCAGAAAGGATAAATACTATTTTCAGTTTCCATAACCAATGCCCAAACTGCAGAACACACCAAGGCTCAGTATCCATGGGCTGATGCCACAGGGAGTTGGGTTTCTCTCAGGTGAGCCTATCGCAGGCCACACAAGTTCAGGTACTCATGTTAATGGAGCCTTGTGGTAATGAACATTCTAGTATTACCTCCAGATGGTGGTGGTGATGAAGAATAAGTCTAATCTCTTTTCCTCCAAATAAAGACTTTGTAGTCAGATCTTGCAAACCAACATGATATTGTCTTTCTTTGTCATGCGAGGGGCTACCTCTCCACGTAGTCTCTCAGCATACATTTTTAATAGTTGCTGAAAGGCTGAGGATGTAGCTGGGTGACAGAGCACTTGTCCACATGTGCAATGCCCTGGGTTGGGTCTCCAGCACCACACATGCCAAAAAAGTTAATTGATGAGAGAATCAAGAAAAAGGAAACACTGATCACACATCTCAAAGTCTGTCATACACTCACTCTTTCCAACATGGCTGAATCACTACAAGTATCAAGAGAAGAAAATAAATGTATTTTCTTTGGTATCCATCTACCTGCAAGGGAAGTTGGGAAATGTAGTCTAGTAATGCTCCTGGGAAGAAGAGGTAAGAGGTCTTTGTCACAAGCCAATTGGTGGTGGAGGAGGATGGATTAGAGAGGGACTATTTGAGCAGCTTATCCAGATAGTGCTTTTTTTTTTTTTTTTTTCAGTACTGGGGTGTTGAACCCAGGGCCTCGCACTTGCGTGCTTTTGCAAGTGCTGGACCACTGAGCTGCACCCCAGTCCTTTTTTTTTAATATATTTTTTTGAGACAGGGTCTCGCTAAATTACACAGACTGCCTCTGGTCTCGAACTTGCTATCCTCCTGCCTCCACCTCCCAAGCTGCTGGGATTACAGGCCTGCGCCACAATCCTTGGCTTGAGAGTGCTCATTAAAGAGCAACACTAGCCTAGAACGCAAACTGCAAGGCAGAGCTGTGAGACTGAACCAGGAGACTTTGATGGCAGCCTTGCGCGTTGGCTAGGTCCTCCAGGAAGCAGATGCAGAGACAGTTAGGGGGCAAGTTTATTGGTAAGGAATGCCTATGAAAGATGCATAAAAGGAGACTTGCAGCCTGGGTAGGGCCAGCCTCAGAGGGCAGTGTAGATCTGGCAAAGCCTTACCCAATACTTTGGAATGCTCCAGAGCAGAGTGCTCATTGGAGGACTTCTACACTGTGCAGTCGTGGCCAGGGCTTCATTCCCACACCAGACTCAGGCGTTGTCTGGGGGCTACCAAGGAAGGGCGTGGTTTGGGCTCAAAAGCTGAGGCAGAATGATGTCAACAACATGGGGGAACAGGAAACCCCAGACCGTCTTTCCTCTCATGGGGACACTGAGTCCACAACAGTGTTGTCGCTGTTAGGTGCCACTGAGTTGGGTCCAACTCATAGTGACCCTATGTACAACAGAACGAAACACTCCCCGAGGCCATGCCATGCACTCCATCTTTTTTATGCTTAAGCCCATTGTTGCAACCACTGTGTCAATCCATCCAGTTAAGGGTGGTGGTGGTGGTGGTGGTGGTGGTCGTCGTTGTCTTCTTCTTCTTCTTCTTCTTCTTCTTCTTCTTCTTCTTCTTCTTGCTGACCTACTTAATTCTACAATACAGGGAGCAATTGCTTTTGTGAGAAATTCAGACACCAAATAGGAGGCTCCTGCATCCCAGATGAGCGCAAAACCAGCCACGTGGAAGTTGGCAGGAAAGTTCATGGCTCCCTCGCACCATAATTCCTCTCCCCAGCACAGCACCACGTGATGGAGAGGAACCGCCCAACTCCTTGCTTCTGCCTGGGGAGGGAAGAAGAGGACTGGGCTGGATGACAAAGATTCTGACTCTTCTGGGGTCAAGGGCTGCCTGAGGGGCTGGCTTCTGTCTTGCCTGTCTCCCAGTGCTGACAGGACTGAGCATGCCTCGGATGCCTGCCCAGGGGCCGATGAGACCAAGAAAGAGCTAAGCAGATTGCTGGTGCTCAGGAGGCGGCCCCCGCCCCCGTCCAGCAGACAGAGTCCAGTAAAGCTCAGTGGCCTCTCCCTGGCGCGGAATGAGCTGAGTGGAACGCGTGTTCAACATCACGGGGTAGCGGGGGCTGCCTGAGGGTCTGACTTCTGTCTCTCCTGGCTTAGAGCATGGACAGAACCCAGCATACTCAAGATGCCTGGGGGCCCCTGAGAACAAAGCAGAGCTGGTTAGCATGCTGCTGATCCAGAGGACCCACGTCCAGAGATGGGGCCCCACCCAGCTCAGGAGGCTCTCTTTCTGTGGGAAAATGAAAGCGTGGACCACAGAGCCAGCGTTCCAGCTTTTCAGGGTGCTGGTTTCTGTCTTGCCTGTCTTGGAGCACAGACAGGACTCGGCGTCTCTAGGCGCCTGGGGGTGGTGCCGCTCCGGAGAGCCATACACAGGCTGGAAGCAAAAGGATGGAAAAAGATATTCGTTGAAAACGGCAAGCAAGGGAAAGCAAGGGTATCCATACTTACCTCAGACAAAATGGGCGTTGTTTTTTTTTTTTGTCAGTACTCAGAGGCTGAACCCAGGACTTTGCCAGTACTTTGCAAGTGCTCTGTCACTGAGCTGCTCCCCCAGTCCCTTTTTTAATTGCTTATCTTGAGACAGGGTGGTCTCACTAAGTTACACAGGCTGCGTCTGGCCTTGAACTCTCGATCCTCTTGCCTCCACCTCCTGAGTTGCTGGGATTAGAGGCTTTGACTCAAAAACTGTCACAGGAGACAAAGGCAGACATTATATAATGATAACAGGGCCAATTCAACAGGAAGACATAATAATTATAAATATGCATGCAGCCATCATGAACACACCCTACATATACAAAGCAAACATTGATGTAACTTAAGAAGAAATTGACAGCAACATAACGTAGTTGTTGTTGTTGTTGTTAGGTGCTGTCGAGTCGGTATCCAACTCATAGCAACCCTATATACAACAGGCAAAGCACTATTGTCAGTGTTTCTCTGCTGTTCATAGGGTTTTCAATGGCAGATTGATTTTTGGGAGGGGGTTGCCAGGTCCTTCTCCCAAGCCTACAGCATCTGGTGTTCCCAGGCGGTCTCCCATCCAGGTACTAACCAGGCCCAACCCTGCTTAACTTTCGAGAACTGACAGGATCGGATGCCACAGGGCTACAGCTGCAGGCCAACATAACATAGTAGGAGATGTCAATGCTCCATTTTCAATAATAAATAGAACTCCCACACAGAAGACTAATAAGGAAACAGAGGACTTGAACAACACTGCATAGAGTACATGGACCCAAGAGATATGCATAGAATATTCCACTCAACAGAATACACATGCTTGTGAAGCACACAGAATATTCTCTAGAATGGATCTCATGTTAAATCAACAAAATGAGTCTTAAAAAATTTAAGAAGATTAAAAGCAATACCGAGTATCTTTTCTGACCGCAATAGAATGAAACTAGAAGTCAATCACAGAAAGAGAACTGAAATCAAGTATGGTGAGGCATGCTTACAATCCCTGCACTAGGGAAACTGAGGCAGGAAGATCTTGAGTTTGAGTCTGGGCTTTGAGTTGAGTCTGGTACATTGCAAGATCAAAGCCAGCCTGGGTTGTATAGTGAGATTCTGTCCTAGAAAACCAAAAGAAAAAGAAAGAAAGAAAGAGAAAAGAATAAATAAATAAATAAATAGATTTGGAAAAACCACAAACATGTTCAAATTAAACAACATATACTTGAACAACCTATGGATCAAAGAAGAAATCAAAGAAAAATCAGAAAATATCTTGAAACAAATGGAAATAAAAGCACAACGGGGTGGAGGGTACGCTTCAGTGGTAGAGTGCATACTTAGCATACATGAGGCCCTGGGTTTTATCCCTAGTACCAAGGGGGAAAAAAAAGAAAAAAAAGAAAAAGAAAAAAGGAAGGAAAGAAGAAAATACAATATATCAAAATTTATGGGATGCAGCAAAAACAGTTATAAGAGGGAAGTTTATAGTGATAAATGCCTACATTAGAAAAGAAGAAAGACCTCAAAAAACAACCTAACTCTACACTTCAAGAAACTAGAAAAACATCAAACTAAGCCTAAAGTCGGTTGTTAGGTCCCATCGAGTCATGTCCAACTCATAATGACCTTCATAGGAGTTTTCAATGGCTGATTGTTTCGAGATTGCCATGTCCTTCTCCCAGTTTTGCCGTGCTGGGAATCAAACCCAGGACCTCAGATACTGCAGAGCAGCACTCTACCAACTGAGCTAAATCCCAGCCCAGAAAAAAATTACCTCAACATAATTAAGGCCAAATATGAAAAGCCCAAACACAACAATGAAAAACTGAAATCTTTTCTTGTAAGATCAGAAACAAGGCAAGGATGCTCACTTTTACTACTTCTATTCAACATAGTAGTAGCAGTCCTAACCAGAGCAATTAGGCAAGAAAAAGAAATAAAGGGCATCCAAATCAGAAAGGAAGAATTAAGATGACCTGTTTGCAGATGAAGTGATCTTATATAAAGAAAACCCTAATGATTTTACATACATACAAACACACACACACACTGTTAGAACTAATAAATGAATATAGTAAAATTGCAGGATACAAAATCAACATTAAAAAATCATTTGTTTGTATTCAGTAACAATAAATGATCTTAAAAGGAAATTAAGAAAATAATTCCATTTACAATTGCACCAAAAAGAGTCAAATAGAGCCAGGGGCTATGACGCACTACTGTTATCCCAGCAATTCCAGAGCCTGAGGGAGAAGGATCACGAGTTTGAGACCAGAGACAGCCTGCGCAACTCAGCCAGACTCTGTCTCAAGATAAAAAATATGAAGAATGAGCTGGGGGTACAGCTCAGGGATGGAGTTCTTGCCTCCTGAATCACTGGGATTATAGGTGTGTGCCTCATCACGGGGTTTATTCATTCTATTTTCCTCCTTGGGAGAAGGATCCTGCAGCCCACTCCTGAAACAATTAGACAGAGAAGCACTGTCAAGTGTAGTGGTGGAAAATGAGCCTCCCAAGCTGGAAGACATTCAAGAAATGACTGGGGAAGATTTGCCTCCTCAAAGTAGAGTTCGACTTTGATGGGAATGGAGTAAAGCCCCTGGGACCTCCTTTTGCAGATGTGGCATGATTCAAAATGAGAAGAATCATAGTGGCCGCAGTGGCTCAAATATAAAAAGCTCACGTGCATGGCGCAGTGCTGGGTAGTGTTTCGTTTTGTTGTGCGTAGGATCACCATGAGTCGGATCCAACTCAAGGGCACCTAACAACAATTTTCCTTCTTAGACGACGAGCTCTGTGGTGACATGGACTTTTTCTGTATTGTGTATTGTTGTACCCTCAGCTCTTAACACTGGGTCTGGCATATAATTGATGGCCTACAAATATTTAAAATAACGGACCAGTATTTAACCAAGAAAAGGCAAAACTTAGAGCATACCAGATAGTTGCCTTTGAGTACTCAAGGAGTTGTTTTATAGAAATAAGGTTCCATTTGTTTTGTGGCATTTCTTCTCAAGCGTAGAGGTAGGACCAAGAATGGAAGGTATGGAGAAGCAAGTTCTGCTCAATGTAAAGACCCCCTTTCTTTCTTTCTTTCTTTCTGTCTGTCTGTCTGTCTTTGCATACAGTATAGTGGAATTCATTATGAGATTTTCATAGAATTATATCCTGAATTTTGCATTTTTCTCTGCCTTTTTACCTCCATATATTGTTCCCCCTCCCCCTCCCACCTACCCTACCACTCTCCCCACTGATTGCTCCCCTCTTTCCTCCTGTTGGCTCCCTTTGTATTTTCAAGTCTTAGATATGTGCATTTGTTTATATATATAGGTGTATAATTATATATCTTTTTTTCTTTAAGGTAGATCTAGCTCCTATATATGAATGAGAACATGTGGTATTTCTCTTTTTGAGTCTGGATTATCTCGCTTTAAATGGCGATCTCCAGTTCCATCCACTTTGCTGCAAATGAAATAATTTCATTCTTCTTTACTGCTGAATAATACTCCATTGTGTATATATACCATTTTTAATCCAATCATCTGTTGATGGACATCTGAGCTGATTCAATATCCTTGCAATCGAGAAGAGTTCTGCAATAAACATACAGGTGTCCCTATGGTATGATGACTTATCTTCTTTTGGGTATATTCCAAGAAGTAGTACAGTTGGATCATATAGTAGTTCTATTTTTAGTTTTCTCAGGTATTTCCAAGTGATTTCTACAATAGCTGGACTAATTTACACTTCCACCAGCAGTGTAAAAGGGTTCATTTTTCTCTGCAAGGACCCATTTTCTAACAATTAGAGATCTGTCTCTCTCTCTGTCTCTGAGAGACCACGTATCACTATGTAGCCAGGCTGGCCTAGAACTCACTATGTAGCCCAGGCTAGCCTCCTGCATTAGCTTCCTGGCTTCTGGGACTGTAGGCATGTACCACCACACCCAGCCACAATCAGACCTTTTTAATAATGTGATGAGGTAGTGATTTTTCAGCCACTGAGACTAGAGACTAGAGGAAGATGCCATGTGGAACCATGTGGAAGTTTTGATGAGTTGACTTCTCTGACAGGGATTCTCAAATATTCATGTGCCTAAAAATCACCTGTCTATAGCCACACTACCCTGGCATCTGATCCTGTCAGATCTTAAAGGCTAAGCAGGGTCAGGCCTGGTTAGTCCTTGGATGGGAGAACACCTAGGAATACCGGGTGCTGCATGCTAAGGAGAAGGACCTGGCAGCCCACTCCTGAAACAATCAGCCATTGAAAACCCTATGAATAGCAGAAAAGCACTGACAATAGTGCTGGGCATGGCACAGTATCGGGGAGTGTTTCATTCTGTGGTACATATGGTCACTATGAGCTGGACTCAACTTGACTGCACTTAACAACAACGACAAAAATCACCTGGAGGCCTTCCTAATGTGCAAATTCTGATTCAGTAGATCTAGGGTAAGGCCTGAGATTCATCATTTCTACCAAGCTTCCAGGTGATGCCAGCACTGTTGGTGGCAGAACACACTTTGAAGAAGTCTCTCTCCTTTACTTCTCAATGAAGGTTCAAGTCAAACCAATTAAACAACTTCCTTTTCTTTTCTTTTCTTTTCTTTTCTTTCTTTTCTTTTTCTTTTTTGCGGTTCTGGGGGGTTGAACCCAGGACTTCACGCATACTTTGCAAGTGCTCCACCACTGAGTTGCACCCACAGCCCCTTTCTTATTCTTTAAATTGAGACAGGGTCTCGCTAAGTTACATAGGCTGCTTCTGGCCTCGAACTTGAGATCCTCCTGCCTCTGCTGCCTGAATTGCTGGGATTATAGGTGTGTGCCTCTGTGCCCAGCAAACAACTGGTTTTCTGCATAAAAGAAACACTCACATCTGAGTTCAGTTCAGATGAGACTGTCCTTCTAGTTGGCTGAGACATAAAGGAAAACACAGATGCCCTGAAATACAGCATCCATATTGTTGTTGTTGTTAGGTGCTGTCGAGTCGTGTCCTACTCGTAGCGACCCTCATAGGGTTTTCAATGGCAGATTGTTTCAGGATTGCCTTGGGAGTGAGTTGCACATCCTTCTCCCATTTTTGGGGTGCTGGGAATCAAACTCAGGACCTCAGAGACTGCAGAGCGGCACTCTACCAACTGAGCTAAATCCCAGCCCCCAGCATTTATACCCCCAACAAACCTTGCCTCCTGTGCTTATCAGTATAATATTTCAATCCTATAGCTTGGGCACTGAGGTCTTTCCCAACTGAATCCCATGAACTACACAGCTCTAGCAAGACATTGATAGGGTTTCTTGAGGAAAGAGGATTATAAGATCACCTGAACTTGAGAAACTTGTAGCATATACTTCTGGAAATTTACAAAGACCATTAATTTCCTATAGGAATACTAAAGTGAAGGAACCTGCTTAATTTTACTTAACCTATGTTTATTTGACCACAGAATCTCATAACCCTTAGTAATATCTCAAAGACCAGTAGAGTCCATTTTACTCAGGTTTGTTGTTAGGTGCTGTTGAATCAGGTCCAACTCATAGCGATAACAGAACTAAACACTCCTTGACATTGTGCCCTGCCTGGCGCTATGTCAGTGCTTCTCTGCTATTCATAGGGTTTTGATGGCTGATTGTTTCAGGAGTGGGCTGCCAGGTTCTTCTCCCATTTTTGCAGTGCTGAAGATCGAACCCAGAGCCTAAGAGCACTCAGAACAAGTGCTGTACCAACTGAGCTAAACCTCAGCCCATTACGCAGGCAGAAAGTGCTATTCACGAGTGACTTTTTTCTCTCACAATGTATTATAGAAAGTGTGTTATGCTAGTGTTCAAAGCAGGTGTACTTCTCAAGAAAATGATTAAACCCTTAACCTTGAATGTGTAACCTCTTGTCTTAGTTTGATTCCCCCAGAAGCAATTTGAGGGGCAAGAGGAGAGGAAATCTCAGGTAGGGGAGGTGGAAAGTGATGTAAGGAAGAGAAATAAACAAAAAAGGGTGGATTATTGAGCATGTTACAATGATAGGCAAATGAGACACCATCCTGCTGGGGAACTCTGGGAGTTAGTGTAGAACACACTTTGGGGTTGTCCAGTTATACGCCCACCATGCCTGCACGCCAGCTGAAGAGAGGAAGCTAGGGTATTTATCCTAAACTCCCTTCTAGCTTTGGCTGACAGCTTCTCCAGGGTGTTCACTCTTTGGCACTTCCTGCCTGTCCTGGCCACAGCTGAGAGCCAGGGCACAGGCTGCGAGCCACAGGTCCTTGCAGCAGAAGCTGTAGCCTTGTGCTGGCCGAGTGAGTGCCAAGGGGCTATGAATGGGCCAATGTCAGTATCTGCCACGTCTCTGAATTTTAAATGTGTTTTTCCTGGTCTCGTCTTGGCTCCAGTGTAGTTAAATACACAACCCTACTGGTAAAATATTTTTGAAGATACTGAAACAAGCTATTGATTATTTTTTTCACTACGAGGAGATTGAACACAGAGCCTCATCACAGGCCGAGCAAGTGCTCTGCCCCTGAGCCACATTCCCTGTGCAACTTTCTTTTTTTTTCTTTTTTTGAGACAATTTTGCTGCGTAGAACTCTTGATCCTCCTGCCTCAGCCTCCCAGGTAGCTGGCATTACAGGTGTGTACCACCATGATTGGCTCACGCTATTGATTTTGATTTTTTTTTTTTTTTCAGTCCAAGAAGCCAAGTTGACTGAAGCAAAATGGGGCAGGCTGGGAAAGATGGACCACTCACATTGCAGCCTCCCACCTCTGGAATGGCACAGATGCTGTGAGACAGGCACAGCTGCAGGGACACAGGGCTTCCGATGCAGCTTCTGGGCTGAAAGAGCCGTCCAATAGGGCAAACAGCCCATGGCATCTGACGACTATGGCAAAGGCCAGCTGACCCTGTGACATAGGCAGCCTTAGAAAGGTGAAGGTTAGTGAGAAGAGTGTCCTTAAAGGGGCTCAGAGTATCTGACAGGCAATACGGACAGGCAAGGGGACAGACAAGCAGTGGTTGGCAAAGTCATCTGTCCGTAGTAGCTGGAACCACTCACTGGGAAAGAAAGTTTGAGGATTCCAGAATGAGCCTCCCATAGCTAAGTCAGGACCCCCAGCCACAGAGGACGTTAAGAAGCAGACAGGGGCCCAAGGCAGGACCTCAAATATAAGGACCAAATCCAAGAGCAAGAGAAGGTCAGAAGTAGAACCGTGGGCTAAGAATATGCAGAGCTGTGGCTTCCAGTGAGGGAGACAAAAGCCCAAAGTCAAGACCACAGATGCAGCGAGGCTTCTGTTTCTGAGTTCCAGTGAATGGGCTGACTAGGGCTCCTGAGCTATTCCAGCTAAGGGCAGACTATGTTCTCATGCTTAGAGTAGCCTCCACCAACAGATAGACATCAGGTAGCCCTAGCAGTAGGGGGACAAAGTTCTCTAAGACCAGGAGGCGGGCAAAGCGTGGCCCCTACTGTGATGTTCGAAGCCACATGCTCAGGGGTTCTTGTCAGCCAACCCACCCATGCCTCCCAAGGCCCTTTCCGTGGCCTCACACATCCCGCCTCACTGACTGCCACCCCAGGGCTGAGGCATTTATAAAACAGTGATCAGGATCCTGTCCCAATCATGGAGCCACCCATTCTGTCCTCTGTAACTCACAGGGATAGAATCTGCAGGTAATTGGAAGGGCCTCTGTTTTTTAATATTTAAAATCATCTCTCCATGAATTCCTCTGCTTGCCTCTGTTAATGACCCCCATCACCCCCTTCCCTTCAGATGATCCACTACATATCTATTTCGGTCGGTTTCCTGTTAAAATTGCTTCCTTTTCTCTTTGTATTGGAGCTCCTTATTCATCTTTCCCCTCTGCTCTTTTTTTTTTTTTTTTGCTGCTTCAGGGAGATTTTTTTCACTCCGAGTTTGACCTTGGCCCGCTGCCCCCATCCCCCGTGCCCACACCCCCACCCACAGCAGGATTTGAATCTTTTCATTTACACTGACATCTTTCTTCCTTGTGGCCCTTTCCTTACCCTGATTTCCTCTTCGTTTTGGTTTTGGTTTTAATCCTTCATTACCCAGCTTTTCCTGGAAAACATCCAGGACAAAACTGCATGTTTTTCTAATCCTTCTCTCTTTCAGTTCTTTCTTTTCTTTCCTCCTTCCTGGTTTCCTGAAATTCTGCCTCAGGGATCCATGTTATATCTTTGCTTATTCCAATAACAATTACTTCATTTACTGGTTTGAATAAATGGTGCTTTTCCGGCTAATGGAGACCTGGTTTCTTTTTTGAAAACATTGCATTAGAAGAGTGAGATGAACCCTTCTGATACTTTCTTTGAACTACGTCTGCATTCTCATTGCAGAATTCCAAATATGTGGCATCACACGTATTTTGGAGCCAGACTTCTGACAACATGCCCTCAATCACCTACAGCCTCTTTATGAGGTTTTCCGTCCAATGTGACTTCACTTACAGAGATGTCCCAAGGGATAGGTCTCCCCCACCCCCCCACAGCCTCCTCAACAGTCAGCCCAAGAAACCTGATGCTGGCGGGAGAGGCTGTTGGGAGAGATTACTTTGCGGTGGCAACAGTCCCAGGCCTGATGTCTGCAGAACTTTGGTAACTTCTCAAAAGTCCTTTGACTGTGGGATACAGGGGAGTCACTCAAAATGTGTCTCTCGCCCACTGCAAGAGGTAGGGAGAGAACAGGACCTCATTACAGGAGAGAAAAGTATTACAGGGAGAAAAGGATTTACTACAAGACAGTAACAAAATGCTTTGGACTTCTTGTATATTTCACATTAGATCTCGCAAGCTACCATAGGTGGTCCCACTCGGTCAATCTGGGATGAAGTGTTAGGGGTGGCTGGGCCAGCTGGAGGCTCCTTGTGAGCCCGCTAGGGCAAGGACAAGGTGAGGGCTGGTAGCCAGCCTTCTCTCTCAGGCCTGTCCCAGGCATCCAGGCCTACTTCCCTAGCTAGCCATTATTCTGTACATCTGAGAGCTTGTATATTGCCAGAGACTATTACAGTCTTTGTTACTCATACTCAAGTCAACAAGGGGACCACAGAACAGCAATGGAGAGGCAACATACCATGGTAGTTAAGAATACACATTTGGGAGACAGATGCCCTGAGTTTGATACCTTGCTAATGCCATGTGATAGCTCTGCAACCTCAGGCAAGTTACTTAACATCTCTGTTCTTCAATCTCTACATCTTTATATTGGGAATGATATTATGAAGATAAAGCCGATTAATATTTTGTTAAGGGTCTTATTGGAACAGCGCCTAGCACATAGTAAGCACTATGTTAAATGGGAACATTGTCCCAATTCTGTTTTTAAGGTTATGAAATCTTTCTTGGAAATAATTCGGTAAGCTATAACAAAGGGTCGTTTGAAAAGACAACCTTCTCGTCTCTGGCACATAAAAGATGTGGGGGAGAAATAAAATGTAAACATAGCAAAAATAAAATTATTTAGGGAGCCACCAGGCAGACTGTCACAATGATCCTGCTGGCAAGGCTTCGCATTGTGAAACAATGATGCGCTGAGGGTTGTGCTGTTTATAACGGAAAGGAAGGAAGGATGAAAGGGAGAGGGGAGGGAGGCAAAGCAGAAGGGTAAGAAGGCAGAGAGGAAAGAAAGTCCTTTGAGATTATGTATGTATGTATGTATGTATGTATGTGCGCTGGGGAATGGAACCCAGGGCCTTGCATGTGCTAGGCAAGCACTCTACCACTGAGCTACATCCCTAGCCCCTGATTTCTTTCTTTCTTTCTTTCCTTTTTTTTTTTTTTTTTTTTTGGTACTGCGGGTTGAACCCAGGGTCTCCCACCTGCATGCTCTGCAAGTGCTGGACCACTGAGCTGCACCCCAGCCCATTTTTGTACTTTTTGAGACAGGGTCTCGCTAAATTACACAGACTGCCTCTGGTCTCGAACTTGCCATCCTCCTACCTCCGCCTCCCATACCGCTGGGATTACAGGCGTGCACCACCACGCCCTGCCCCTGATTTCTTTTTTAAAAACACAGAGCCAAGATGTTTTGTGAGTTCTTATAGAAATTTGGGGAGCGCACCAGACTGCATCTTCCCAATGTGGTTGCGTCAATATATGTATCCCACCCCACATGATCTTCTTTCAGTGTGACGCTAACAGCCCTCCCATCAAAGACTGGGGTCTGCTTCCTCTTCTGGAACCCAGGCAGAAGCTTAGGACTGCTGGGAGCCATGGAGTACTGTGGAGCGATGCTAACCTGACTCCCAAGGCTGGGGTATCCCAAGGATGGCTACAGCTTCCGCTGGCTTCTCCCACGACACTTGCTCTTGGATCCAGCAGCTGTGCCACCTGGGCCACATGAAAAGGCCACGCCGATGTGGAGGTGTTCTGGCTGGCTGGCAGTACCAGTCACCAGCTCTGAGTGAGTGAGGAGGCTTCACATGACTCCAGCTCCTGCTCGCTGGGTCTCCCCAGCCAAGACTGGGACATCGTGGAGCAGACAAGCTGTCTCTGTGGTCCCCTGTTTGAATCTCTGACCCAGAGAAGCCATCAGAGATAATAAAATGATTCTTATTATTTTAAGCCATTGCATTTTAAAATAATTTGCTGTGCACTAATAGATAACTAATATAGGAAGTCTACAAGGAATGTGGGCTGGGACTTAGCTCAGTTGGTAGAGCGCTGTGCTGCAGTATCTGAGGTCCTGAGTTCAATCCCCAGCACCACAAAAATGGGAGAAGGGCCTGGCAATCCACTCCCAAGGCAATCCCGAAACAATCAGCCATTGAAAACCCTACGAGGGTCGCTATGAGTCGATACCGACTCCATGGCACCTAACAACAACAACAAGGAATGTGGTTTATGGAGGAAGACATCAGAATTTTCCTATGGGGAATCCTATTTGAATCTTTGGGATCCATACCACTACATATTTAAATCCGTCCCCCTTGATCAAGTAAACCCAGAGTTGCCAAATGTTGTTAGATGGACTCTGTTGGATCCAAGTCAAATCTCTGAACAGGCGCCATACGTGGGTCAGACTCTGACCCAGGCTGCCACCCACTGACTCTAAGCACAGATTCTCAACTTAAGGGTAATCATGAAGTGACTTGGCATCTGGAGCCCATCAAAAGCACAGTCAACAACATTCTGAATTTATTTGCTGCTCTGTTGGCTGTAAGTACATATAAGAAATGTAAGAAAATATAAATTAAAAATGACTAAAACACCAATCAATCCCCCATTTCCCCGTAATTAAACATATACAAGTAATCCACATTTCATTTTAGACATATTAAAAAGTAAAGTTTTTAAAATAATTTTAAATACTATCATAATCCCACCACACAGAAATAACCACTCATGATACCTTGGTGTATACCTTCTGTGTGTCTATTTGTTTTAGTTGGGAAATAGTAATTGTATATATTCATGGGGTATAATGTGATGTTACGATACATGTGTACGCTGTGGAATGAACAAATCAGGTTAATCAGTGTATCCATCACCTACATATTTGTCCTTACTTTGTGGTGAGAAGATTTAAAATCGATTCTTTTAGTGCTTTTGAAATATACGGTATTATCAAATATGGTCGCCATGCTGGGAAATAGATCACCAGAACTCATGCCTTCTATCTAACTGAACTTTGTACTCTTTGTCAGCACCTCCCTTTTCCCTCCTAGCCTCACCCTCCAGCTTCAGTAACCAGTATCCTACTCTCTACTTTGATGAGCGCAAATGTTTTAGATCCCATATATAAATGAGATCATGCACTATACCTTGGTATATTCTTTAAAGAAATATTATACAGATATTCAGATATTATTTTTTAAATATTATATAGGTATACATAGGGGTGGCCATGTAGAAACATTCAGTTCTATATCCCACTTTTCTCCCTGGAGATCTTTCCACACTAAGAAATATAGTTCTACCTTACTATTGTAATGATCACAAAGTAACCCACTGATTAATTGTACTATAATTAATATATTCTACTTCCTATTCTTCAGAATTTAGGCATTTCTCCTAGCTTTCTCTTGCATAGTATTGCAGCGAACATACCTCTGTGCACACACATATCTGATTGTTTCTTTGATAAATTCCTAGGAGTAGATTTATAAGACCAAAGGGTCAGAATCTTATAGGTCTTTTGACAAGAAGTATTGCACTGCCTTCCAAAAAGTTTGTGTTAATTTTATATGAAAGCAGCAGCATATGAAAGTACTCCTATGAACACTCAGGTCTACTATTTTTTCACTCAACAAATCTTATAACTCAAAACTTTCAGATCATTGTTATAATTTGCAACTTCATTGCTGAATATATTTTTGGGTTTTTTATTTGTATTTTTGGCCATCTGTAGTCATCTGAGAGTTGCCTGTTCTTGTTCTTTGCCTATTATTATTAATGCATATGTACTTTTTAATTGATTTGTATAAACTATATGAGAAAGATATTAACCCATGGTCTATTATAAGTATTGCAATTATTTTTCTTGAGTGATCATTTGTCTTTTAATTTTATTGATGGTATTTTTTTCCACCAAATTTCCTAAATAGAAAATACCTTCACATCTAGTGATGATAAAGAAAATCCACTAATGGGGGCCCATACCTGTAATACTAATACTCAGGAGGTTGAGGCAGGAGAAATGCAAGTTTGAGGCCAGCCTGGGCTACATAGCAAGAACTCATCAAGGAAGGAAGGAAAGAAGGAGGGAGGGAAAATAAAGAAAAGAAAAGAAAAGAAAAAGCAAGACAAGACAAGACAAGGGGAGGGAGGACAAATCTTCAAGGGAATGTTGCTCTGGATGATTGTACATTGTACATTGCTCATTGTACATTTCTGTACTTTCCAGATGTACTATAATGAATAAGTAGTTGTTATAATCCTATAAAGTATTCTAAAGATTTTGTTTTTCTTTGCTTAAGTAAAGGGAAATTTGTGTGGTCTATGTGAGAGGATGGAAGAGAAGGAAATAGAATGGGAGGGAAGAGAAGTGAGGAGTGAAATTGAAAAGAACAACGGGAAAAACATCATGTAGTACACCATAACTATATACTGTTTTTGTCAATGAATGAATAGAAAGAAAATGAAGACCAGACCACTGTAATCTATAGCTGAGGGCTTTTAGATAGTAAGTGATCTGATAAGATCTGTATTTCAGGGGGCTCTGGGTACAATAGGAAAGATAAATTAGATTTCAGTATTAAGAAGCCACTGGTGATGCGATCCATTGTTTATTATTACATAATGTTATATATCAATCACAAAACCTCAGTGATAAACAACAGTGTTTATTGCTCACATGTCTGGGGTCAACTGGAGGCCGGCTAGGCAGCCCTGCTCATCTTGGTGAGGCTCATTCACATGGCAGCAGTGGTTGTCTATTGGCTGATCTAGCCTGGCATTGGCTTGCTCTGGACTGTTATTTTAAGGATGTTTATAAAGCCAACAGGCTTGGAAGATGGAGATAGTGTCTCTCTCCACCTATTATAAAAGATTCAGGTTCTCTAACTTTCATGTTTTTCTCTTGTAATACAATGTACCTTTACTCTGTGTGCAGGCATCTGCCTGAGCCCAACCACAGCACCCTCATTGGACTCAGGGGGCAAGGAGAACTGATGCAAACCTACTCATGCTCATGCTGCTCCATGAGCAATAATGTCCTTTGTCTTTGATCCAGGAGTCTCTTGTCTTCTGGTAACAACTGTGAAACTGTGCCAAGTTAACTGATTAGCTTGCAAGTAGGGTAAAACTTCAGACCCTTCACAATTCTTCATACCATTGGATCTATGAGAACCTTTCCACAATTATGTTGCCAATGCCAGACACAGGGTTTGGCATATTATTGGTATTTCTGAAATATTTATCAAATGAATAAACTGATCATTATTAATGGTTTGTTTTCAGCAGATAGGCATGAAAATGCCATTTTACTTGATATGACCATCAATCTCCTGTCATTGTTACTCTAAGTAAACTTTCTTCCCTCTCCCCAGTACTTGGTAAGATAGTTATGTGACAGCATCAGGGTACCTGGATGTATTGTACTTATTTATTTCCAGATTTGAACCCAGGGCTTCACACATACCTTGCAAATGCTCTACCACTGAGTTACACCCTCAGCTCCCTTTTTATTTTTTATTTGGAGATAGGGTCTTACTAAGTTACGCAGGCTGCGATCCTCCTTCCTCTGCCTCCTGAGTCGTTGGGATTACAGCACTTTTTTTTTTTTTTCCAAAAAAAATCTCTGGACTTTAATGCTGATACTGGATAGTTAAATGCAAGGTAAAAAATTCAAATTGTTGACCACACAAAAGTAAAACCAGCTATTAAGTTTACTGTTTATGTCTTACTACCATGAGACAATAGATATATGGAATTGTCAGGCTAACATGAGCAATTCCTTTTTTAAATTCCCCTCTATAAATGTTGGTGGGGAACATAGTAATAAGGCTTTTGCACTTCCATTATGCAACTATTACATCTCTTTTGGTTACACTTTCATCAGCTTACATATTTCACAGAAGTTGTTGAATAATATATAGTAGAAAATCATATGCAATTATGGGTTATATTCCTTTTTTACCCTATTTATTAGCATTGTTGCATCATCTACTTTGAGATTATCCTCTCCCTGTTTATCACTCCACATTATTTTCCCTCCCCTTACCCGCTTCCTCAACTTCCAATCCCCTTGGCTAGACCCCTCCCCTCTTCTTTCTAATTTGCTTTCATTTTCCCATCTTAAATAAGCCTGATTGATGTTTTATATATATATTTTTTCCTTTAAGTGAGATTTAGCTCCCACATATGAGTGAGAACATATGGTATTTCTCTTTTTGGGTTTGGGTTTGTTCATTTAAGATGATATTCTCCAGTTCCATCCATTTTGCTGCAAATGACATTATTTCATTCTTTTTTATTGATGAGTAATATTCCATTGTGTATATGTACCACAATTTTTTAATTCATTCCTCTGTTGATAGACATCTTGGTTGGTACCATATCCTTGTAACTGTGAAAAGTGCTACATTAAGTATGGAAATGCAGGTGTCTTTGTGGTATGATGACTTATCTCCTTTTGGGTATATTCCCAGGACTGGTATAGCTGGGTTGTATAGCAGTTCTACTGTTAGTTTTCTAAGGTATCTCCAAATTGATTTCCAAAGTGATTGAACTAATTTACAGTCCCACCAGCAGTGTAAAAGGCTTCCTTTTTCTCCACATCTTCACCAGCATTTGTTATTATTTGTTTTGTTGATCTTGGCCATTCTTCCTGGAGTGAGATGGAATCTCAGTGTTGTTTTGATTTGCATTGCCCTAATGGCTAAGGATATTGAGCATTTTTTCATGTGTTTCTTGGCCCTTCAAACTTCTTCATTTGAGAACTGTTTCTTCATTTCTTTTGCTCATTTATATATCGGGTTATTTGTTGTCTTGGAATTTGCTATGAGTTGGACCTGACCCAATGGCACCTAACAACAACAACGAGTTCCTTGTATATTCTAAAAATTAGTTCTCTGTCAGATTGTAGGATGCAAAGATTTTCTCCCATTCAGTTGGTTCTCCCTTAACTCTATTGATTGTTTCCTTTGCTATACAGAAGCTTTTTAATTTCATATAATCCCATTTGTCAACTCATGGTGCCATTTCCTGGGCATTGGAGTCTTGTTAAGGAAATATGCCTATGTATTGGAGTATGTTTCCTATCTTTTCTTCTAGCAGTTTTAAGGCTTCTGGTTTTATGTTGAGGTCTCATCCATTTTGAATAAACTCTAATGCAAATTGAGAGATACAGGTCTATTTTCAATTTTCTGCAAATGGATATCCAATATTCCCCGCACTATTTGTTGAAGAAGCTATCTTTTCTCCATTGAACATTCTTAGCCCTTTTGTCAAGAATCACATGGCTGTAGTTGTATGGGTGTGTCTCTGAGTCATCAATTCTGTTTTATTGATCTTCAAGCCTATTTTTGTGCCAGTACCAAGGTTTTTTTTTTGCCATTATATCCTTGTTGTATAGTTTGAAATCAGGTATTGCAATTCTGCCTGCACCGTTTTTGCAGCTTAAGATTGTTTTGGCCTTTGTGTTTCCATATGGATTTTAGGACTTTTTTCTATTTCTGCAAAGTCTGTCATTGGAATTTTAATGGGCATTGCATTAAATCCATAAATTGCTTTTGGTAAATAGCCATTTTTACAATATTGATTCTCCCAATCCAGAGCAGGGGAGGTCCTTCCATCTTCTAGTATCCTCTGAAATTTCTTTCTTTAAAGTTTTGAAGTTTTCCTTGTATATGTCTTCGGAGTCTTTATTTTTTTGGTGGGCTATTGTGAATGGGATTGTTGCCTTAATTTCCTTTTCTTCCTGTTCACTGTTGGTCTAAAGGAGGCTACTGATTTTTGAGTGTCAACTTTGTATCCTGCTATGTTGCTGAAGGAATTAATTAGCTCTAAGAGTTTTCTAGGAGAATTTTGGGGGTCCTTTAGGTAAATGATCATGTCTTCCATAAATAAGGATAATTTGACCCCTTCTTTGCCCATCTGTATCCCTTTGATTTCTTTCTCTTGCCTGATTGCTCTGGCTAAGACTTTGATCACAATATTAAATAAGAGAGGAGAGAATGGACATCCTTGTTGTGATCTTAGAGGGAATGGTTTCAATTTTTCCCCATTTAACATGATATTGGATGTAGGTTTTTCATAGATGGCCTTTATGATGTTGAGTTATTTCCCCATAATGCTCATTTTCTCAATGACTTTTAACATGAAAGTGTATTGCACTTTGTGAAAGGCCTTCTTAGCATCAACTAAGATGTCTGCAAGGCTCTTGATATGTTGGATTACACTGAATGATTTTTGTATGTTGAACAAGCCTTGCATCTGTGGAATGAAGCCCATATGATCATGCTGTATGATCTTTTTTCTGTGCTGCTGAATTTGGTTTGTCAGGATTTTACTGAGGATTTTTTTCATCAATGTTCAGGGAAATTGGTCTACAGCTCTCTTTCTTTGACGTGTCCTTGCCCAATTTTGGTATCAAGGTGATACTGGCTTTTTAGAATGAGTTTGTTCATTTTCTATTTTATACAATAGTTTGAGGAGAATAGGTATTAATTCTTCTTTGAAGGTTTTATAGAATTCTGCTGTGAACCCATCAGGACATGGGCTTTTCTCTGTTGGGAGATTTTTTTTATTACTGTCTCTATTTCAGTGAATGTAATGGGTCTGTTTAAATTGCTTATGTCCTCTGGGCTTAATTTTGGTAATTCAAGTGTGTTAAAGAACTTATCCCTTTCTTCTGTATTTTTGTTTTTTGGAGAGTACAATTTCTCAAAGTATTCCCTGATGATCTTCTGGATTTTGTTGATATCAGTGGTTATGGCCCCATTCTCATTTCTAACTTTTAAAATTTGGGCCTTTTTTATTTCCTTTCATAAGACTGGCTAAGGAGGTGTCTATTTTATGAACTTTTTTGAAAAATCAGTTCTTAGTCTCATCAATTTGAATTGTCTTTTTAGTTTCTATCTGGTCAATCTCTGCCTTGATCTTAATAATTTCTGTCTGAATATTCCTTTTGTGGTTGGCTTATTGTTGGCCTTCTAGTACCTTAAGATGTGCCATTAGGTTATTTAATTGGGCCTTCCCTAGTTTATTAATGAAGACACTCACAGCTATGAACTTCCCTCTTAGAACTGTTTTTGCTGTATCCCATAAATTTTGGTAGGATGTGCTTTCATCCTCGTCTGATTGCAGAAGATTCTTAATTTCACTCCAATTTCTTCAATGACCCATTGATCATTCAGCCGTGTATTGTTTAGTCTCCACTAATTTATAACATTTCTGAAGAATTTCTTGCTTTTTATTTCTAGTTTTATTCCATTGTGGTCTGATAAGATACCAGGGATGATTTCTATTTTTTGTATTTGTTAAGACCATTTTTGCAGACTAAAATGTTATCTATCTTAGAAAAAGTTCCATGTAGTGCTGAGAAGAATATGTATCCTGCATCTGATGAATGGAATAGTCTGTAGACATTTGTAAACTCCAGTCTATGGTGCTATTTAAGTCCATCATTTCTCTGTTTATTTTTTGCTTTGATGACCTGCCCCTTGGCAAAAGTAGAGTATTAAAATCTCCCATAATTATTGATCTGGCCCAATGTTTCCTTTATCTCCAATAAAATTTGTTTTATGAACCGAGGTGCACCTGTATTTGGTGAATAAATGTTGTTGTTGTTAGGTGCCGTCTAGTCGAGTCCAACTCATAGCGACCCTATGTACAGCAGATCGAAACACTTGCCGATTCTGTGCCAGGCAAACCATCTTATTTATGTTTAAGCCCATTGTTGCAGACACTGTGTCAATCCATCTGGTGGAGGATTTTCCTCTTTTGCGTTGACCTGCCACTCTCCCAAACATGATGTCCTTCTCCAGGGATTGATCTCTCCTGACTACATGTCCGAAATATGTAAGACGCAGTCTGGCCGTTCTTGCTTCCAAGGAGCACTCTGGTTGCACTTCTTCTAGGAGAGATCTGTTGTTTCTTTTGGCAGTCCATGGTATATTCAATAGACGTCTCCAGCACCACAATTCAAAAGCATCAATTCTTTTTCTGTCTCTCTTGTTCAATGTCCAGCTTTCACAACCATATGATGCCACTGAAAATACCATGGCATGAGTCAGACGCACCTTCGTCTTCAATGTGACATCTTTGCTTTTCAATACTCTAAAGAG
>VMDO01029296.1:0-22802 GCA_007922755.1 Pedetes capensis | reverse complement strand
GCAGCACTGAAGGTGTTAACATGTTTATGCCAACAGATTTGGAAAACAGCTACTTGGCCAACTGACTGGAAGAGATCCATATTTGTGCCTGTTCCCAAAAAAGGGAATCCAACTGAATGTGCAAACTATCAGACAATATCATTAATATCACACACAATCAAAATTTTACTAAAGATCATTCAAAAGCAACTGTAGCAGTATATAGACAAGGAATTATTGGAAAATCAAGTTGGATTCAGAAGAGGGTGGGGAAGCAGGGACATCATTGCTGATGTCAGGTGGATATTAGCCGAAAGTAGAGAATATCAGAAAGATGTTTATCTATGTTTTATTGACTATGCAAAAGCATTTGATTGTGTGGATCACAACAAATTATGGATAACACTTCGGAAAATGGGAATACCAGAACACTTAATTGTGCTCATGAGTAATCTGTACATGAACCAGGAGGCAGTTGTTCGAATAGAACAATGAAACACTGAGTGGTTTAAAGTTGAGAAAGGTGTGCGTCAGGGCTATATACTTTCACCCTATCTCTTCAATTTATATGCTGAGGAAATAATCCGAGAAGCTGGACTTTATGAGGAAGAACGTGGCATCAAGATTGGAGGAAGACTCATTAACAACCTGCGTTATGCAGAGGACACAACTCTGCTTGCTGAAAGTGAAGAGGATTTAAAACATTTACTGATGAAGATCAAAGATCATAGCCTTCAATATGGGTTATGACTAAACATCAACAAAAGAAAAATCCTTATGTCTGGGTCAGCACGCAACTTCACATTAAATGGAGAAAAGATTGAGGTTGTCCAAGATTTTGCTTTGCTTGACTCTATCATCAACACCCGTGGAAGCAGCAGTCAAGAAATCAAAAGACTCATTGCTCTAGGAAAAGCTGTGGCAAAAGATCTCTTTAGAGTATTGAAAAGCAAAGATGTCACGTTGAAGATGAAGGTGCGTCTGACTCATGCCATGGTATTCTCAGTGGCATCATATGGTTGTGAAAGCTGGACATTGAACAAGAGAGACAGAAAAAGAATTGATGCTTTTGAATTGTGGTGCTGAAAACATCTATTGAATATACCATGGACTGCCAAAAGAACCAACAAATCTGTCCTAGAAGAAGTGCAACCAGAGTGCTCCTTGGAAGCAAAAATGGCCAGACTGTGTCTTACATATTTCGGACATGTAGTCAGGAGAGATCAATCCCTGGAGAAGGACATCATGTTTGGGAGAGTGGCAGGTCAACACAAAAGAGGAAAACCCTCCACCGGATGGATTGACACAGTGTCTGCAACAATGGGCTGAAACATAAATAAGGTCATTTGTCTGGCACAGAATCGGCAAGTGTACATAGGGTCTCTATGAGTTGGACTCGACTCGATGGCACCTAACAACAACAACAACTATACTTTATATATTTCTTTTCTAATATTCAACTGAACTTTTTTCCCTTTATTAATAAATGTTGGTGGGGTACAGAGTAATAAGGCCTTTGCTATTTCCACTTTGCAACTATTGCATGGCTTTTGGTTATACTTTCATCAACTTGCACAATTTATGGAACCCTTTGAATAATATGTAGTAAAAATTGTATGCAAATGTGGGTTATAGTACCCTTATTTTCCCATATATTTGTGTAGTTCCATCGCATAATTTGAGATTGTCCTCTCCTCCATTATCCCTTTGCGTTATTTCCCCCTTATAATCCCCCCTTCACCAACCTTTGCTCCCCCACTACTACCCTCCATCTTCTTTCTATTCTGCTTATATTTTGCCATCTTAGATAACCCTAATTATTCATTTTTATGTATCTATGGGCTGGGGTTTATCTCAGTTGCTGGAGTGCTGCTCTGCACTCTCTGAGGAACCAGGTTCAATCTCCAGTACTGCAAAGATGGAAGAAGGATATGTCAATCCACTCCCAAAGCAATCCTGAAACAATCAGCAACTGAAAACACTATGAGGGTTGCTATGAGTAGGACCCAACTCAATGGCACCTAACAACAACAACAAAATGTATATATAGGGGTTTTTTATTTTCTTCCTTTAAGTTAGATTTAGCTCTGGGATATGAGTGAGAACAGATAATATTTCCCTTTTGGGGCTCATTTACTTAAGATGATATTCTTCAGTTTCATCCATTTTGCTACAAATGACATTATTTCACTATTTTCATTGCCAAGTAATATTCCATTGTGTGTGTGTGTGTATCACATCACAGATTTTTTAATCCATTCCTCTGTTGACAGACACCTTAGATAGTTTGATGCCCTCATGATTGTGAAGAGCACTGCATTAAATATGGAAATTCAGGTGTCTCTGTGGTTTTATGACTTATCATCTTTTGGGTATATTCCCCAGAGTGGTATAGCTGGGTTGTATGGCAGTACTCTTCTCCATATTGATTTCCAAAGTGGTTTAATCTATTTACAGTCCCACCAGCAGTATAAAAGTGTTCTCTTTTCTCTGCATCCTCACCAGCATTTGCTATTTTTTTGATCTTGGCCATTCTTACTAGAGTTAGATGGAATCACAGTGTTGTTTTGATTTCCCTAATGGCTAGGGATATTGAACATTTTTCATGTGTTTCTTGGCTCTTCAAATTTCTTCCTCTGAGAACTGTTTATTCATTTCTTTTGCCCACTTATGTGCTGAGTTATTTGTTATTTTGGTATTTACTGTCTTAAGTGCTTTGTATATTCTTGAAATTAGTCCTCTGTCAGATGTGTAAGATGCAAAGATTCTCTTCCATTCTGTGAAGTCTCCCTTAACTCTGTTGGTTGTTTCCTTTGCTGTACAGAAGCTTTTTAATTTCATGTAATTCCATTTGTTAATTCTTGGTGCCATTTCCTGGGCAATTGGACTCTTGTTAAGGAAATACTTTCCTATGCCCATGTGTTGGAGAGTGCTTCCTATCTTTTCTTCTAGTAATTTTAAGGTTTCCAGTTTTTTGTTGAGGTTTCTTATCCATTTTGGATTGACTCACACACAAATTGACAGAAACAAATCTATTTTCAATTTTCTCCCAATAGATATCCAATTTTACCAGCACCATTTATGATGAGGCTATCTTTTCTTCATTGAAAGTCCTTAGCCTGTTTGTCAAAAATCAGGTGGCTGTAGTTGTGTGAGTGTATCTCTGGGTCTTTTATTCTATTCCATTGGACTTCAAGTCTATTTTTGTGCAAGTACAATGCTAATTTTGCCACAATCTCCCTGTAGTATAATCTGAAGTCAAGTATAGTGATCCTGCTTGTGCTCTTCTTGCAGCTTAAGAATGTTTTAACTATATGCAATCCTTTGTACTTCTATATGAATTTTAGGGATTATTTTTCCTATTTCTGAAAAGTCTGCCATTGAAATTTTAATGAGGATTGCATTAAACCTATAAATTGCTTTTGATAATATAGCCATCTGTATAATACTCATTCTCCTGATCCATGAGCAAGGGAAGTCCTTCTATCTTCTAGTATCCTCTGCAATTTCCTTCTTTAATGTTTTGGATTTTCCTGGTAGCGATCTTCAGGGTCGTTGGTTAGATTGATTACTAAATATTTAATTTT
Source organism: Pedetes capensis (assembly GCA_007922755.1). NCBI lineage: Eukaryota > Metazoa > Chordata > Mammalia > Rodentia > Pedetidae > Pedetes > Pedetes capensis. The sequence goes on along the minus strand of VMDO01029296.1, from coordinate 19,236 downwards.
TGGTGAGCTATTATGAATGAGATTTTCACCATAGTTTCCTTCTGTTCTTATTCATTATTGATGTAAAGGAAGACTACTTCAGGAAACTAAGATTTTTGAGTGTTAATTTTGTATCCAGCTACTTTTATGAAGGAGTTAATTACCTCTAGGAGTTTCCTAGAAGAATTTTTGTGATGATTTAGGTAAAGGATTTTGTCATCCACAAATAAGGATAATTTGACCTATTCTTTGCTTATCTGTATTCCTTTTACTTCTTTCTCTTGCCTGGTTACTCTGGCAATCTTCCATCACAAATGTTGAATAAAAGGGGAGAAAGTGGAGATCTTGTCTTGTTTCTAATCTTAGAGGGGATAGTTTCAATTTTCTTCCATTTAATATGATATTGGCTGTGGATTTGTCACAGATGGTCTTTATGATGGTGAGGTATTTCCCTGTTATGCCCACTTTATCCAGGGCTTTTATCATGAATGAATGTTGTACTTAGTCATAGGCCCTATCAACATCAATTGAGATGATCATATGATTTCTGTCTGTAAGTCTCTTGATATGATGAATTACCTTGATTGATTTTCATATGTTGAACCAGTCTTGCATCTGTGGAATGAAGCCCAGTTGATCGTAGTGTATGATTTTTTTTATGTGTTACTGAATTCAGATTGCCAGAGTTTTATTGAGGACTTTTATATGAATGTTCATCAGGGAAATCAATCTATAGTTCTCTTTCTTAGAAGTGTCCTTGCCTGGTTTTATTAGGGTGATACTAGCTTTGTAGAATGAGTTTGGAAGTGTCCCTTCCTTTTCTATTTTGTGAAATAGTTTGAGGAGAATAAATATTAATTCATCTTTGAAGATTTGATAGAATTCTGCTGTGAACCTGTCAGGACCTGGACTTTTCTTCATTGGGAGATTTTTTTTATTACTGTCTCTATTTCAGTGGATGTAATTGGTCTGTTAAAATTGTTTGTGTCCTCCAGATTTACCTTTGGTAATTCATATGTGTTAAGGAACTTATATATTTCTCCTATATTTGCATTTATTTGGAACTATAATTCCTCAAAGCATTCTCTGATTATCTTCCATATTTCATTAGTATTGCTGGTTACTACACCATTTTCATCTCTAATTTTCAAAATTTGGGCCATTACTTTCTTTCTTTCTTTTGGGGAGATTGGCTAAAGGGGAGTCTATTTTATTAATCTTTTTGAAGAACCAGCTCTTAGTCTAATTAATTCTTTGAATTGTCTTTGTAGTTACTAATTGGGATAGCTCTGGCTTGATCTTGATAGTTTCTGTCTGAGTGCTCATTTTGGTGTTGGCTTTTTGTTGGCCCTCTAGTGCCTTAAGATGTGGCATTAAATTATTTAATTGGGCCTTCCTTAACTTATTGATGAAGGCATTCACAGTATGAACTTCCCTCTTAGAAATGCCTTTGCCTTATCCTATAAATTATGGTCGGATGTATTTTTTACCTCATTTGATTGCAGAAATTTTTTAATTGTCTCTCTGATTTTCTTCAGTGACCCATTGATCATTCAGCTGTGTGCTTATTCTCCATGAATTTCTAACATTTCTGAAATTTTTCTTGCTCTAGAGTTCTAGTTTTATTCCATTGTGATCTGATAAGGTACAAGGGATGATTTCTACTTTTGTGTATTTGTTGAGGCCATTTTTATGAAGTAAAATGTAATCTATCTTAGAAAATGTTCCATGTGGTGCTGAGAAGAGTGTGTACCCACCTATGATGGATGGAAAATTATGGAGACATCTGTAAGGTCCAGTTGGTCTATGGTGCTATTTAAGTCTATCATTTCTCTGTTGGCTTTGATAACCTATATTTTGGCAAATGTGGAGAATTGAAATCTCCCATAATTATCCTGTCTGGTCTGATGCATTCCTTTATCTCCAGTAAAAATTTTTTTACACAGCTAGGTGCACGTGTATTTGGTGAAGAAATATTAAGTGTCATTATGAGTTCCTGGTTGACTGTTCCTTTTACTAATATGTAGTGTCCTTCTTTGTCTCTTCTGATTAGTTTGAGATCAAAGTCTAGGTTGTCTGAAAGTAGTATTACTACTCCAGATTTTTTTGTTTCCTTATGCTTAATATATTGTTTTCCAGTCTTTAATTTTCAGTCTTTTATTTATTTATGGATGAAGTGGGTCTCTTTAATACCGCATATCAAAGATTTATTTTTTAAAATCTAATTGCCCAATCTATGCCTCTTGAATATGCTGGGATTTGGCTCTGTGGGTAGAGCGCTGCGCTGCAGTCTCTGAGGTCCCGAGTTCAATTCCCAGCACCACAAAAATGGGAGAAGGGCCTGGCAATCCACTCCCAAGGCAATCCCGAAGCACTCAGCCATTGAAAACCCTATGAGTGTCGCTATGAGTCGGATACCGACTCGACGGCACCTAACAACAACAACAACAACATGCCTCTTGAATAGTCATTTAAGACAATTTACATTGAGGGTAAATATGGAGAGGAGCTTAATATTCTGTCTTGATTTGTTGTTTGTGTCTATTTTTCACTCATATTTAGCCTGTTGCTTTCTTAAGTTCCCCTCATGTGTTATTATTTCTTCCTTGGATCTTGTTTTTTTGGGGTAGTCTTACCTCTCCTATTTGCAGTGCTTCATTGAATATCCTCTGCTGTGCTGGCTTGGTGGCCACGAATCATTTAAACAAGTCAATATCATGGAATGTCTTGAACTCACCATCTATTTTAAAAGACAGCTTTGCTGAATAATGTAGTCTTGGTTGTCAGTTATTCTTCTTCAAGACTTGAATGATGTCTGACCAAGCTTTCCCTGTCTTTAAGGTTGTTGATAAATCAGCTGTTATTCTGATGGGTCTGCCCTTGTAAGTGATTTGTCATTTTTCACTTGTAGCTTTTAGAATAGCTTCTTTGCTCTCTAGATATAACATTCCAATTACAATGTGTCATGGGGAGGATCTGTTCTGATCCACTCTATTTGGAGTTCTGGATGCTTCATTTGTGTAAGTATCTATTTCTCCCCTTAGGTTTTGGAAGTTCTCATCTAAAATCTCTTTGAATAAATTTACTATTCCTCTTGTGTTGTTTTCAGCTCCTTCATGAACCCCCTGAATTCTTACGTTGTGTCTTTGCTTTATCAAAGATTTCTTGAAAATCTTGATCATACTGCTTCATCTTCCTTTCTTTTTTGGCGGTTGAGTAGCTAACATAAGATCCTCAATTTATTCTTCAGTATCAGATACCCTGTTTTCAGCTTTGTCTAGTCTGGAAACTGCTGCTTCTACTGTAATATTGGTTGATTGAGTTTGCTTTGCATCCTCAGGATTTCTGCTTGATTCTTGCTCGGGATCTCAATTTCTTTGCTGAATTTTTCTTTCAAGTTAGGTACATTTTTGTCCAGTGAATCAATTGTTTTATAGTGGTATCTTTGCAGTTTTTCAGCATATTTGCAAGCAATGTCCTAAATTCTTTATGTGGCATCTCCAACTATCTAATTATTTTTAAATTATCCACTGAGGAGCTTTGTTCTTATTATATCTTCCCATCTAGCATGACTTTTCATGTTTCATGTGTTTTCATGTTGAGGCTTGCCCATGGCTTGGTCAGGGTGCTAAGTCTCATCTCCATGTGTAAAGAGGTTTTCCCCAGATGTTCCTGTGAGTCTGAGTGAGGCTAGGTCAATGGCCTCAGGGTTCAGAACCTAGCTCATGCTGCAGCCTCTGCATCCACCACTCACCCCTCCTGTTTCTCCCTATCTCCTGTGTTCTCAGCCCCCAAACATGCCACAACCTAAACCATGTCTCTTACACTCCCCAAACCCATAGAATCACCTCCTCATATCTCAAGCACTCCTGGGCCCCAAATGTTCCTCAGTTTGCACAAGCTTTCTTAGGTTTGAGGTTCCAGCAGCACTAGCTGCTCTCCTCCATCCCCTGAACTTGCCATCGCTCAGTCTCTCTCCCTCCAGCTTGCAGTTCCAGTGGTGCCAGAGGCCAGTGTGGTGACCATTTCTCCATGATACAAAATAAAAAACCCACAACCCCCAGGTCCAAGACCCTGCAGTGGGGCCATGTAGCCTGAACTTCTTCAAGGAGAGTCTTGTAGACCTCTGTTGTTTCCCACGGTACATCTTGTCAGCAGTGTACCTTCCTGGAGGGCTCCACAATCTGTCATAAGCAGCACACCATCCCAGAGGTCTCCACCATACCCCTCTTCAGCCATGTGCTCTCCAGTAGGGCTGCATAATCTCTGAAGCCCTACACCACTGTCTTCTCTGGGTAGAAGACTGTGGAGAATTTCCCCACCATTTCATCCTCTTCTGCATCATTTTAACCTTCACTATTTGGTCAGTTGTCCTCATGCCATCCCTTTTTGCTTGATTATTAAAGCTGCTGCCCACTCTTTTGTTTTATTTTGAGTAGGGAATTTCATAATTTTCTCTATTTTCTTCCCCAATTGAAGTGTTGTTGTTAACTGTCCACCGTCTTAACCAGAAGCGCCATGTATTTATTTTAAAAATACATCATAGCTGAAGATACAGCTCAGTGATAGAGTGCCTGCCTAGAGTGCACAGGCTTTGGGTTCTATCCTCAGCACTTGATCTCAAAAGTGAGGGCTCTTCTGCACAAAACTTTGGGGAAGAGCATCTGGGAAAAGCTCAGTTCACTACTTCCCTCTTCTCCCATGGAAGCAGCTGAGTGTCAGACTCCATTTGGACCACAGGAACATGGGTGTTGTGAGAAACACCATGCCTAGGCCCTCCAAGGTCTGGAGAACAATTTGTCATTTTCAGGGAGACAATTCAGGCAGATAGGAAGAAGTGTCACTTCCCGGACAATTTGGATACAAAAATATGTCAACTGAAGTTTTAAACTTTCTGTTTTATTAATTTTTAGTCTTAACTTTCTCTAATCAGAATACAATCTATAGTATTCCACTATCTTGAAGTTATTGAGCTTCACTTTTCAAATTTACCACAGCCACCTGAAATGAAGTTCTATTCTATGCTTTCATAGTATATAGTTCAATGTTTATTTTATTAAATTTACTTCTTAAAATATGAGATTATATGGGTTTTTATATACTTACCTTTTGTTTATGTGATCTATCATAAACTTAGGGAAATGTGCAAAATATCCCTAGTACTTACTGTATTTCTATTTTGTAATCCCTATAATTGTTGGTTTATATATTCCAATGATAGTTGGTTTTGTGCATAAAATTCATGAGCATTTAATCCAACTTGTCTGGCTTACAATTTTTTGTCTTGATTTCAAATTTCTATGATGTTAGTAGCATGTCCTTCTCTTTCAAATTGGTATTTGACTACTATTTTTCTTGAATCCTTTTTAGTTTCAATCTTTGTCCTTTTATCACCATTATTGAGGTATAGTTGTAATGACAGATTGAATATATTTAAAGTGTGCAATTTGATCTATCTATACCTATATCTATATCTATCTATCTATCCATCTATCCATCTATATACATACATACCTGTGAAACAGCATAGCAATGAAGATAATGTATATATCTATTGGTCCAAAAGTTAGTTTTCTCATCACCTTTGAAATCCATCCTTCCAGTCCCAAACCTTCCCCATTCCACCACAGAAGTCACTGTTCTGTTTTATTTCACTAAAGACTAATTGACATTTTCTAGAAATTTATATAAATGGAATAATTCAACATTAACTCTTGCTGCCTGACTTCTTTTACTCAGCATAATTATTTTGAGATTCCTTCATATCTTAACATGCATCATTAGTTCTTTCATTTCATTTCTTTTTGTTTTTGAGCAGTATTTCTTTACATGAATATAGCACAATTTGTTTATATATGTTTACTTGTTGATAGACATTTATGTCCACTTTTTGTCCTTTATAAACAAAGTTGCTATGATTATTAGTGCACAACTATTCATACAGACATTTTTTCTTTTGGGTAAATATGTAGCCATGAACTGACTGAATCATATGGTAGGTGTATATTTGCCTTTTAAAGGCATTGCTAAACTATTTTCCAAAGTAGTTATGCCATTTTACATTACTACCACCAGTGGATTTTATTTTGTGTACTAGATACTTTTGAATGCCTTTAAATATTCCAAAGATTTGTTCTGCAACACAACTAAGTTCTTTGGGAAAAGCTTAATCTTTTTTGACTTACAAGCTTTCATAGGCAAGATAAGAGCAGTATTTATTCTAGAGCTAATTTTGCCCTACAACCAAAGCAAATCTATTCTGAATACTCTACCTAAAGCTCCATGAAGTATGAACCTTTCCAGTTTGCATTGTAGAAACAAGAGTTAATCCTATATCTGGAAATTCCATGCATGATTTTCCCTGATCTTTTCAAAGGGCTCTTTCTCCAACCTTGGGTAGTTCATTTTCATGCATGTGCTAACCAGTTCTTGCCGAATATGCAATGAGGACCTTCTGCAGTTTTCTGTAATTCTCCCTATGCAGCTCTGTCTTCTGTACTCTGTCTTGCTAACTCTAGGTCTTTGGGTTTCCTTGGACTGCCAAATCTGTCTTCACAATGCAAGTGTCTTCTAAGTTTTGGCTGAGTTTTCCTAAAAGTCAGTAACAGGGTACAATTATAGAGCTCAATCCATTCTGTTCTCTTCTTTCATAGATCTCTGCCCATTGTTGCTTATTATGGTCTAAATGTTTATACCCCTCTCCCCAAAGTTCTTGTGTTGAAACTTAATCCCCAATGTGATGCTATTGGAGGCAGAGACTCAGGAAGGTGATTAGATTATAAGGGTGGAGCCCTCATGAATGAGATTAGTGCCTTATCAAAGAAACCCAAGAGAATTTCCTCCCCCTTTCCACCATGTGATGACACCGTGAAAGCACTCCCTATGAATAAGAAATTAGACCCTTACCAGACAGAATCTACTGGTGCCTTGATCTTGAAATTTCCAGCCTCAGGAACAACTGTGAGAAGTAAATATCTGTGCTTTGTAAACTACCTAGTTTGTGGTATTTTGTTACAGCAGCCTGAATGGACTAAGAGTTTGCCTTAGGTCCACTGACTTAAAAACTATTATTTTATATATTTTATCCAGTTGTTCTGGTTGTTTCAGAAAGGAGAGTAAATCCAGTGCTTCCTATTCCATCTTATTTTCAGTGCACCTCAGAGGCATGTATGTGCAAATACACATGAGAGTACATACCCATAATCAACTGTCTTTTATTAGTTGAAATCTTCTTCTTATTGCTAAACCAGCTTTTCCTTTTATTTCTGTTACATTATGTTATACATTGTTTATAGTGATTGCTTTATGTTTTGATTTTCCTATGATATCTACTTTTCTTCATTTTAATTCAATTATGCTTCTGAAGTTTATACAGGTCTTAACTCCAAATGTTACTATAATAGCTATGGTTTTATATGATAAGCTCAAATTATGCTTTCTTTATCAATTGCTGGAAATTCATTAGTGACTATCAGCTATGCTAGATGAGAAAATTACTGCATAATACTTCTTCCCACTCTAAACCCACATCCTCCTCCTGATTCAAATTGTTCATATTAATATTTTAATATGTTAATCCTCTTAACCATTACCTTTATATAAAGAAATGATGTGCTTAAAATATCTCATTTCATCAAATTTTTAAAAGCCACTATGGAAAGTAAAGGAGTAATGTACTTATTGTTCTAACTTCTCTCTCAGTTTGTACCTGCTGATTTAGATCAGAAAGACTACTATTTCTATATCCTCAAAAGTTATTGTAGTAGAATATGGATACACAACAATCACATCTTCTTCGTAGGAACAGAGAAAGTCTACACTTTCCAGGCTCCCTTGCTACCAGGTTGGCTCATGTGATAAATTCTGCTAAAATATGAGCAGAGAGCCAGGCGTAGTGACACATGCCTGTAATCCCAGTGACTCAGGAGGCAGAGGCAGGAGGATTACAAGTTTGAGACCAGAGTCTACACAATTTAGGGAGACCCTGTCCCAAAAACTAAAAAAATAAATAAAATAAAATGGGCTAGGGGTGCAGCTCAGTGGCACAGCACTTGCAAAGTATGCAAGCATGAGGCCCTGGATTCAACCCCCAGTACCAAAAAAAAAAGAAAGAAAGAAAAGAATATAAGCAGAAATGATGGCAACAACAACCACGCCTAGACTCTAGAATGTCTCTCTCTCTCTATCTCTCTAACTCTCTCTCTCCTCCTCCTCCTCACTCTCTCTCCCCCCCAACTCTCTCTCTCTCTCTCTGTGTCTCTCTCTTTCCCTCTCTCTCTCCTATTCTCATATTAATGTAATTCAAATTGAAAGATTCCAAGTCAGTGGAAACACACATTGGAAGGAATCTTGGACTCCTGAGTCATTATGTGGAGTATAGCCACTTAAAAGAGTCTCTTAACTTTCAACAGAAATTGTTGGAACAAAAAATAGCTCTTTGGAGAGCATGATAGTTTGATTATTGACATTATTAGTAGTTACTGATCATTTTTCTAAATAATACATTTGTTTTTATACTCTGGTCTGTAATCATATATCCCACATCCTATTTTTAAACATATTCCATGGTCATTACCGATGCCCCTACAAAAATGTCTTTATGTGAATAAGTAAGGTACAAAAAGACAAATACCATATGTTCTTACTTACATATGGAAGCTGAAAGCATTTATCTCATAGAAGTAAAGAAGAATAGAATTTATCAGAAACTAGGAAGGGGAATGAAAAGAGGAAATAAAGAGGGGTTGATTAATGGGTAAAAAGCCACAATTGTGAGGACTAAGTTGTATAGTATAACCCATCAAGGTGACTACAGTTAACAATAATTTATTGCATATTTCAAAATAGCCAGAAGAGAGAATTTTCAATGTTCCCAACACAAAAATTGATAAATACTTGAGGTCATGCATATGCTAATTATCTTCATCGGATCACTGCACATTGTATACATGTGTGGCCAAATATCACACTGTACCCATGAATATATACAACTATTATGTGTCAATTTAAAAATCTCTAAGTTAAAATTCAATTTTGGTATTCCCATTCATAAAAAAAGTCTTGTAGCTATTTGCTCCTGCCAGAAATCTAGCTTTCTTCCACTTTCTCAGTTATCTATTTCTTTTTTTATTGGAAGTTTTTAATGTACAACTTAATTGCTATCATTCTGACATGTATTTCATTGTGACAATTCCATATATGCATTTCATTGTACATTGCTCACATAACCTCCCCTTTATTCTTTCACGATCTTGCTCCCCCATCCCTACCTCTCCACCAATGTTGTGTGTCTTCTGGTGGGAACATGTATCTATATACATGCATCCCAATTTTGATTTAAGTCTAAACTTTTTTCTATAGTAATCTTTCTTTATACATTGTCAGCAGTACTACATGAGAGATCTAGTCTGTATGCATTATTGCCATCCTTTGGTATTATTGGTATTATTATTTCCCATACTAATAAAGTTGAGCTGTTTACATTGAGGTTGACCTCTCCCCCCTTCCTCCCTCCTCGTGGGCCCTCCTACCCCTCCCATCTTCTCCCATCATCGCTTCCTTTTGCTAGATCCCTCCCTCCTTCATTCTACTCCTTAAATTGCCCCTTCTATACTAAGTTTACATGAGCTTTTTATTATGTTCCAATTTATGTATAGTATTTTTTCCTTCTTTTAAGTTTGATTCAGCTCCCACATATGAGTGAGAATATGTGGCATTTCTCTTTTGGGGCTTTTGTTCATTCACTTAAGATAATTTTCTCCAATTCCATCTATTTTGCTGCAAATAACACTGTTTCATTTTTTTATTGCTGAGTAGTATTCCATTAGGTGTATGTACCATAATTTTTTAATCCATTCTTCTGTTGAAGGGCACTTTGGTTGATTCCATATCCTTGCTATTGTGAAAAGTACTACACTGAATATGGAGATGCAGGTGTCTCTGTGGCATGATGACTCATCTCCCTTTGGGTATATTCCCAGTAGTGGTATAACTGGGTCATATTTTTAGTTTTCTGAGGTACCTCCATATTGATTTCCAAAGTGATTAAACCAATTTACAACTCCACCAGCAGTGTAAGAGGGTTCCCTTTTCTCTGCAACCATGCCAGCATTTCTTGTGATTTCTTCCTATTTCTTATTTCTTGTTAGCATTTGTTGTAGATCAATTTTTGTGTTGTTGTTTTCTTGGCCATTCTTACTGGAGTATGATGGAATCTCAGAGTTGTTTTGATTTGCATTTCCCTAATGGCTAAGGATATTGGGCATTTTTTTATGTGTTTCATGGCCTTACGAGCTTCTTCATTTGAGAGCTGTCTGTTCAGTTCCTTTGCCCACTTGTGTATTGGACTATTTGTTGTCTTGGAAGTTGCTTTCTTGAGTTCTTTGTAAATTCTGGAAATTAGTCCTCTGTCCGATGTATAGGATACAAAGATTTTTTTTCCCATTCAGTGGGGACTTCCTTGACTCTGTTGATTATTTCCTTTGCTGTACAGAAACTTTTTAATTTCATGTAATCCCATTTATCTATTCTTGTTGCAATTTCTTGAGCAATTGGAGTCCTGTTAAGGAAGTGCTTTCCTATGCCTATATGTTGGAGCATATTGCCTATCTTTTCTTCTGGTAATTTTAAAGTTTCTGGTATTATGTTGCAGTCTTTTATCCTTTTCGAGTTAACTCTCTTGCGTATTGAGATGTGTGGGTCTGTTTTCATTTTTCTGAAAGCAGATATCCAAGTTTCCCAGCACCATTTATTGAAAAGGCCATCCTTCCTCCAATTCACGTTTTGTTCCTTTGTCAAAAATCAGGTGGCTACAGATGTATTGATGTATCTCTGGGTCCTCTATTCTGTCCTACTGGTCTTTAAGCCCATTTTTGTGTCAATACCAAGCTGTTTTTGCTATTACTGCCATGTAGTATAGATTAAAGTCAGGGATTGTGATCCCACCTGCACTAGTTTTGCAGCTTAAGAGTGTTTTGGCTATACGTCGTCTTTTGTGTTTCCATATGAATTTTTGGATTATTTTTTCTATTTCCATAAAGTCTGTCATTTGAATTTTAATGGGGATTGCATTGAATCTATAGATTGATTTTGGTAGGATAGACATTTTTACAATATTGATTCTCCCAATCCATGAGCAGGGGAGGTCCTTCCACCTTCTAGTATCCTCTTTGATTTCTTTCTTTAATGTTTTGAAATTTTCCATGTAGAGATCTGCAGGATCTTTGGTTAGATTGATTCCAAGATACTTAACTTTCTGATGGGCTATCATGGAAGGGATTATAGCTTTAATTTCCTTCTCTTCTTGCTCACAGTTGGTGTACAGGAAGGCTATTGATTTTTGAGTGTTAATTTTGTAATCTTCCACTCTGCTGAAGGAGTTAATTAGCTTTAAAAGTTTTCTAGAAGAGATTTTAGGGTCCTTTAGGCAAAGTGTCATGTAATTCACAAATAAGGATAATTTGACCTCTTCTTTGCCTTCTGTATCCCTTTGATTTCTTTCTGTAGTCTAATTTCCCTGGCTAGGACTTCAATCAAATATTAAATAAGATAGGAGAGAGTGGACATCCTTGTCTTGTTCCATATCTTAGAGGCAGTGGTTTTAATTTTTCTCCATTTAATATGATGTTGGTTATATGTCTATTGCTATGAATCCAGCACAACTTGATGTTGCCTAATAGCAATAGGTCTATCATAGATGGATGTTATGATGTTAAGGTATTTTTGTGTTATGCCTATCATCTCCAGTGTTTTTATCCTGAAAATGTGTTACACTTTGTGCAAGGCCTTTTCAGCATCAATTGAGATGATCATGTGATTTTTGTTTGTAAGCCTCTTGATATGTTGAATTACGTTAATTGATTGTCATATCTTGAAACAGCCTTGCATGCGTGGAATAAATCCCACTTGGTCATGGTGAACAATCTTTTTAATATGTTGCTGATTTTGGTTTGCTAGGATTTTGTTAAGAGATTTGCATCTATGTTCATAAGGGAAATGGGTCTATAATTCTCTATCATAGATGTGTCCTTTTCTGATTTAGGTATCAAGGTGACTGTGGCTTTGTGGAATGTGTGAGTGTTTTTTTTTCCTTTTCCACTTTTTGAAATAATTTGAGGAAGACAGGTATTAATTCTTCTATGAAAGTTTGGTAGAATTCTGCTGTGAACCCATCAGGTCCTGGGCTTTTCTTTGTTGGGAGACTTTTCATTATATTTTCTACTTCAGTATATGTATTGGGTTTGTTTAGGTCACTTGTGTCCTCTGGGGTTAATTTTGGTAAATCATATGTGTTAATAAATTTATCTATTTTTTATTTATTGTCATATTTTGGGGAATACAATTTCTCAAAGTATCCCCTGATGATTTTCTGTATTTCATTGTAGTCAGTGGTTATGATCTCTTTTTCATTTCTAATTTTCACTATGTTCGCTTTTTTTCTTTTTGATGAGATTGGCCAGGGGAGCATCTATTTTATTAAACATTTCAAAGAATCAGCTCTTAGTCCCATTAATTCTTTGAGTTATCTTTTTAGATTCTAGTTGAGATACCTTTGCCTTGATGTTGGTAATTTCTTTCTGAGTGCTCCTTTTGGGTTTGATTTGTTGTTGGCTTTCTAATGTCTTGAGATGCGTCATTGTTGTTGTTGTTGTTAGGTGCCGTCAAGTTGGGTCTGACTCATAGCAATCCTTATAGGGTTTTCAGGGGCTGCTTCAGGATTGCCTCAGGAGTGGTTTGCCATGTCCTTCTCCCATGATGTATTATTAGGCCATTTATTTGGCTCCTCCCTACCTTACTGATGAAGGCACTCAATGCTATAAACTTCTCTCTTAGAAAAGCCTGCTGTCCTGCGTGGGCCTCCTGTTGCCTGCTGTTTTGTTGCGGGCTGGGCAGCCAGGATCTCTGCAGTAGGAGAATGACAGCTGCCCTGGCTCACCTGCTGCCCTGAGGAATTTTTAATTTCTGCCTTAATTTCTTCAATAACTCACTGATCATTGAGCAGTGCATTATTTAGTCTCCAGGAATTTATAAAATTTCTGGAATTATTCTTGCTTTTGAGTTCTAATTTTATTCCATTGTGGTCTGATAAGGTACAGGGGATAATTTTTGCTTTTTTGTACTTATTGAGGGAATTCTTGTGTACTAACATATGATCTTTCTTGGAGAAGGTACCATGTGGTGCAAAGAAGTACGTGTATTGCTCAACATATGCATGGAATACTCTGTAGATATCTGTAAACTCCAGTTGTTCTAAGGTGCAGATTAAGCTCATTTCTCTGTTAATTTTCTATTTTGATGACCTGTCTCTTGGCAAAAGTGGGGTATTGAAGTCTCCCATAATTATTGTGTCTAGAACAATGTAGTCCTTTATTTCCCACAAAGTTTGTCTTATGAAGCTGTGTGCCTCTGTATTAAGTAACGTTATTGTTTCCTGGTTGATTGCTGCTTTTAATACTATGTAGTGTCCTTCTTTACCTCTTCTAATTAGTTTTAGATTGCAGATTAATTTATCTGATATTAATATTGAAACTCCTGTTTTTTTTGTTTTCCTCTTGCTTGGTATATTGTTTTCCAGCCCTTAATTCTCAATCTATTACAGTCTTTGTGGGTTTGGTGAGTCTCTTGATTGGCACATATAGAGAGTTTATATTTTTTCATCCAATTGGCCAGTCTATGTCTCTTAATTGGTGAGTTGAGACCATTTACATTAATAGTAATTATTGAGAAGTGTCTACTGTTATGTTTCCACTGGTTACTTGTTGCTGGTTTTTCATTCAAACTTACTTTATTGCTTTCTTGACTTCCTCTCATGTTAATTGTTCAATTCTTTGATCTTCTATGTAGGGCTGTCTTATCTCATCTATATGTGGTAACTGATTGAGGATCCTCTGTAATGCTGGTTTGGTGTTTGCAAATCATTTGAACATGTCAATATTATGGAATGTCTTATACTCCTCATCTATGTTCAAAGAAAATTTTTCTGGGTATTGTATTCTTGGTTGGAAGTTGTTCTTTTTCAGAACATGAAACATAGGTGTCCAGGCCTTTCTAGCTTTCAATGTTGGTGTGAAGAAGTCCACAGTTTTTTTAATTGGTTTGCCTGTAAAGATTAGTTGAGGTTTATCCTTAGTTGCTTTCAAAATTGCTTCTCTCATGTCCAAGGTAATCATTCAAACAATAGTCAAGGGGAGGCTCTGTTTTGCTCTATTCTGGGTAGGGTTTGAATGATTCAGTTGTGTAAGTATCCAGATCCTGAATTAGCTCTGAAAAATTCTCCTTCAGTATGTCATAGAATAAATTTCCTAATCCTCTTGTTTTCCTTTCTTCCCCTTCAGGGACACCCTGAATCCTTAAGTTTCATTTTTTCATTCTTCCCAAGGCCTTTTCTAAATCCATGTGATGTTATTTCATCATTGCTTCTAATTGGCTTTGCATGTATTTAATATCTTATATTGACTCTTCCAAATCTGATATTTGTTGCTCAGCCTTGTGCAATCTCGATGATGAGGATTCTGTTGCAGAATTTAATTCATTTAGCTTGCCTTGCATCTCAAGGATTGAAGCTTGGTTTTTTCTGACTGTTCCTAGCTGTGAGGAGAGTACAGACTCCAGATGGGATACCTTCTTCTCAAGGATTTCGAGGTTGCTGCTGGTGTTAGTTTTGATTTCTCTTAGTATACTAATAACTCAAACTCTGAATTCTTATTCAGACATCTCTAAAAATCGGAATTGTTTGATGTTGTCTGTTGAGAAGCTTTGATCTGTGGGCTCTTCACATCCAGCATGTCCTTTCATGTTTTTTGCATTCTTTGGTTGAGGTTTCCCATTATTTGTTCTAGGAGTTGGGTTCCTGCTCTTCGGAATATGAAGAATCTCCCTTTGATTATTTTTTGAAGTTGGATACTGGTGAGACTCTAACGCTTTTCTCTTACCACTGTGCTCCCCTCTCACATTGAAGGCTGGCAGGTCTGGGGGTAGGGGTTCCTGGGCAGCGACCCTCCAGCAGGGGATGATGGTGGAAAGTCTACATCGGTTTTTGGGGCTAGCCCAGATTTCAGGATGCTATCGGTGACCTGCCCTGTGGGGTACTCCACCTGTGTCATGCTAGCAGAAAAGCAGCATGTGCCCCACATCCCCTCCAAGACCCCTGGCTCCCCCAGAGATCTTGTGCCCCAAGATCTTAGCCCAGGAAGTGCAGCCCAAACAGCAACAGCAGTTGATGATGAGCCAGATCCCTATGCCCAACTCACTGCACTCTTGCGTGACCTAAGCCCTGTTGCATTTGCTTGTGGATCTCCCGCTGCAGTGAGTGGGATGAAGCTATGTTATCCCCAGTAAATCTGGAGCCTGCTGTCCTGTGTGGGCCTCCTGTTGCCTGCTGTTTTGTTGCGGTCTGGGCAGCCAGGATCTCTGCAGTAGGAGAATGACAGCTGCCCTGGCTCACCTGCTGCCCTGAGAGTCTGGGCACTCCCTGTCCTTTCGTCGATCTTGAGCCCTGCCTTGCTCCCTCACTGATCCCCCTCTGCACTGTGTGGGATGATATGGTGCTGCCCCCAGTGAATCTGGGGCCTATGCTCCCATATGGGTCTCACTTCCCCCAGTTTTGTTGTGGCAAATTGTGCCGCTAGGGGCTCCGCAGAGGGGGAATGGCTGCACTGGTGCACCTGCTGCCCTGAGGGTCTGGGCATCCCTTGTCCTTTCATGGGTCTCTAGCTCTGCCTCCTTTTGCTCACTGATCTCACTCTCCAGTGGGCAGGATGACATAGTGTAGCCCCTAGTGAGTCTGGGGTCTACGCTCCCCTATGGGACTTGTGTATCTTCTCTTGTTTTGATGAGTGCTGTGCTCTTAGGACCTCCACAGCTGAGGAATGGTGGCTGCCCTAGTGAGCCTGCTGCACTGAGAGTCTGGGAGCCTCCTGTCCTTCTATTGGCCTCGAGATCTGCCTCAATTGCGCACCAATCCCCTCTGCACTGGGCAGGATGATATCATGCTGCCCCCAGTGAATCTGGGGCCTGTGCTCCCATGTGGGTCTTACTTCACTCCATTTTGCTGTGGTGAACTGCTCAGGTAGGGGCTCTGCTGTGGGGGAATGGTGGCTATTTGGGTCACTCACTGGAATCTGGGTGCCCTCTTTTCTAGCCTATTGTCTATAGCTCTGGTGCACTAGTTTGCCACTCCCACCCTGTAGTGGGCAGGATGATATTGTGCAACCTCCAGTGGGTCTGTGACCCATGCTCCCATGTGGAATCCATGCCCCACCACTTTCTTATTTCAGACCCCAAGGCCAGGACCTCCGTGGCAGGGGGATGGTGTGTGTACACAGGGGTGACCACATCTGGTGCTCAAGAATCACCAGTTGCTCCTCTCAGGAAGTGCTATCTTCATCTTATGGCAAGATGTTGGCAAGATGCCAGAACTGCACTCCTTGGGGGATCTGAGCTCCAGACACCCTCATGGAATTTTCCCCTGGACTGTAGGATCTCTGCGCTCTGTGGTCCCAGGGACAGGGGTCCTCCACGGTGGTTTCTCTAGATCCTCTCCACTTTTGGTTTTTGATGTCATTGACCTCTGAAGTCTCCTCACCCACTGCACAATCCTCCTGTTGCCAGAGGAATTGCTGGTGGGTTTTCTGGTTTACCAGCTCTGTATAGCTGATGATTTTCTCTTCCCATTGGAACAGGTCACCATGTTTCTGGTAGCACACTCTCACTGACCTGCCACCCTGATTCCTTCTCCTCTTTCAAGAATTCCTCCACTATTAGTGATGTTTACCTACCCTTGTGGATTTTTTTAGTGTATACCCCTAGCTCGTATCTAACTTATTTCTCTGTCTGACTGATCAACATGAGTTCTAAGCCATTATTTAGGCTCTCCTGTCTCTCCACAACTCACAGCGAGTGTTATCTGTCCACCATCTTCAGTTATCTATTTCTCAATTTTTCTTTTGTTATTATTTTCACTAGTGTATATTAGATGTACAAAACAATGGGTTAAATTATGACATTTTCATACATGTATATAATGTACTTTGATTGTATTCGTCTCCATTCAAAAATTGCTTCATTCATACCCTTATTGATTGAATTTTTCATAAAGAAAGATTTATGGGAATTTTATCATCTACTCTGGTAGGACAAATAATGCTTCCCCTAAAGATGCCCATGCTCTAGTCCTAGGATCCTGAGAATATGCCATGTCATATTTCAAGAGAGACTTACCTAATGGGATTAAGCTACTAATCAGCTGACATTAAAATAGATTATCCTAGGTTTACCAGTGGGAGAAGGGCCTGGCAATCCACTCCCAAGGCAATCCCGAAGCACTCAGCCATTGAAAACCCTATGAGGGTTGCTATGAGTCAGATACCGACTCGACAGCACCTAACAATAACAAGGTTTACCAGGAAGGCACAATACAACCACATGATCTTTGTGAAATTCTAGGCAGAGAAAACAGCCAAGTTATCCTGGTCCCAGCCTTCTGAACTACTGAAACTGTGAGATGATACATTTTTGTTGTTTAGCCTTGGAGTTTGTAGCAATTTGTTACAGCAACATTATGTACCTGCAGTCTTGCACATTTCTACAATCATGATACTTGGTGACAGTTTGGCTATATAAAATTCTTTTGTCTCATTTTCTTCCCATTAAAGACCTATTAGGCATTGTTTCATTGTTTTCTAGCATTGACTATCTTTATGAAAAAGTTTGATGCCAGCTTGATTTTTTTACCCTTATAATTGATTTGATTGCTAGGATGGTTGGCCTGGGAACCCATAGAATGTTTTTTTACTTATACTTGAGGAACAGTAACTTTAGCAGACTATGTCTTGGAATTGATATTTTTATATGATACAAAACCTGAAACCTATGGGCAAGAAGAGGCTCTATGTGGATTGGCAAGTATGTTCAGTGTATACCCCATTCCAGGCATGCATGGTGGATTGCTGAAGGGAAATGTAGAGGTTGCAGTGGGCATTTCTCCTAGTCTTCACTTCTCAGGAAAATCCTTGAAAACTCTCAGCAGAGGCAGGCAACATGCTGTAACTATGTCTGTTATGATCTTCTTTTATTGCTATTGTTTTGTTGTACTTCGTTTTCCATTCTCTTCTTCAGAAATATCAATTATTCATATGTCAGGTTTCTATTATTTACCATGTTTATAATTTCCTGGCCAGATATTTTCAGCTCTTGTTTCTTTTACATTTTGACTTGACCATTTCTCAATCCACTAACATAAATATATATACATACAGTGATTCTGACTGTATATGCAGTGTTGCTTAACCTCTCATTTCTGCTATTCTTATTGTGCTTTTTGTTTCTTCGATGTATTTTTGTAATTCTTTCCTCTTGCATATCTTTCTGGAGCTCTGACAGTTCATTTGTCTTTTTTGATGTCTTATTCCTAGTTCTTCTTTAAATTTGTGTAAATCTTCTTTGAGATCCTGCTTCAGAAGCACCATAATTTCTTTAATTTATTTGATTTTATAGAAAAGGTCTGTGTTTAGTATTTTCTTCTGCTTTGTAGCATATGTCTTTTTCTGTATATTTGGATTGCCTTTCATTTGTTATGAATCTTTCTTCATTTCAATTATAATTATCTTACCATATGTGCCTTGCTGAATCTTTTATCGATTATTGTTGTTGTTAGGTGCTGTCAAACAGAGTCTGACTGATAGTGACCCTATGTACAGCAAAATGAAACACTCCCCAACACTGCCATACTCGGCACTATATCAGGGCTTATCTGATATTCATTGTTTCAGATTGTTTTGAAAATGGGCTGCTGGGTCCTTCTTCCATTTTTGTAGTGCTGGGGATCAAACTCATAACCTCAGAGAGCATTACTCATCTTTTAATTGGGACCAATCTTTAGTTAAGTATATACTCTGAAGAAAGATGCAGCAATAATGAGCTTAGCCAAGAAGAAACTTGATTATGTTTTTAATAAAATGTTCTCTAGCATTCTATACTGATGATATGCATCTTTTCTGTGGAAGCAGCAAATCTCCATGCGATGATCTTATATTCACTGGCCAACATGAAAATCCACAAGAAGCCGGGTGCGGTGGTGCATGCCTGCAATCCCAGCAACTCAGGAGGCAGAGGCAGGAGGCTAGCAAGTTTGAGACCAGAGGCAGTCTGTGTAGTTTACTGAAACTCTGTCTCAAAAAGTTAATAAATGAGTTGAGGGGGAAGCTCAGTGGTAAAGCACTTGCAAAACATACAAGAGTGAGCCTCTGGGTAGTTCAAACT